>CM068312.1:17715540-17768040 GCA_034768735.1 Schistosoma mekongi
AGGAATAAAGTCTTTTATGTATCAAATACTAGATCAATTAGTGATAGGAGGTCCGGAATACAATGTAGAGAAATCTAGATTCTGGATGCATTGTAATGTTATAACAACTTCAGGATAAGAATAAGTATCACGACGGTTGAGGATTCGCAAGAAATCTGCCAATTTAAGGAATACACTTATTGCATCTACTGACTATTATGTTATGTAATCATAATTGCGTAATTCATATTACTATATCATCAAAAAGATGCTCCATAAATTGTGTATACCTTGTCTTTGTTCCTGTACAGCAAATATCCTTGGCTTGACTTCCAAAATGAGGTCGTAAATCTGATCTTCTAAAGTGAAGTTCAATACTCTGCATGAAACAGATATTCGATAACAAAAATTTATATCACAAATTAGTTTGAATTAGACAACCATTGTGACCACTATAAAGCACTGGACAGTTAAGTGGGTCTATTTTTCTAATTCAGTAAATTCGTGATACATTTGGGCGACTCGAAACTGTTGATCACGTGTCGGGTGTGAGGCAGTTACTTACCGATGAAAATGAATGACGTCCCATAAACACATCATGAATTTCATGAACAAGAAATATCAACCGTTAGTTACCATCCCAGTGGTCTAATGGCAAGGCATTTGCAGCGGAATCAGAGAGTGCTCTGTCCAATCCCTCATAAGGTATTGGAGGAGTGGCTTGTTGTTTGTATTCATCACAAATTGATGTTGGTTGGATACCAATGAAAACCTGAAAGCACTGGAGAGCTGTTTCATCCTACTACGGGATTTCTCAGCAGTGCCCACTTGAAACTTGGCTAAAGAATCAAATGTAAGGCCTTCAGATTAGTGAATACAAAATTATTTTTTAAAATATAAATTCTACCATTATATGCCTACCGGCTTAGTGGTACTTATGGTTAAGCAATCTCCTAGAGAACTTAAGCCTTCTAGGTTGGATTCGTCCACGGCTCTGTTGATAAGCACTACTGATGAGTATCATGCTAGGAAAAAAGCTTTCTATTTCTTCCTGGCTTTTTAATTGTACCCAACTAGCATCAATCTGTAATAAGTACAAACAAACCATAAGTTATAACAACACAATGGTATATTAAGTTACATATCTTCTATGTTAAAGTTACCAGAAGAATTAGGACGAACTGGATTTGTCAGACTGAAGCTGGTCAGTCCCTGTTATTATATGTGCATTCCGAGCGGATTGCCTCGATATTGCGGCTGTTTACAAGTATTATTTAAGTTAGTTTGTAACTGGCATGTGGAATCCAGGTGAACATCAACATTAGGATTCAGGTACATTCAGCCGACGAGTTCTACTTGTAATTTTCTGAAGATGTTTGAAGAAGATCTTCATGTTTCAGTTCCACACAGCAGAAATGTCTTGACATTCGAATTGAGGAGTATGACTTTGAGGTTGGCTAACAGTTGTTTTAAGTGCCATATGTTTTTTAACTTAAGGAATGTTGCCCTTTATTAACCAATCCTTGCCTTTACATCTGCGTCGGACCCTCCTTGTTCATCGATGATTTTTCCCAGGTAAGTGAAAGTATCCACTTCTTCCAGAGTTTCTCCATCAAGTTCAATGGGTTGGTGCTTCGTGTGTTGTATTTGATGATCTTGCTCTTTCCCTCATGTGTGATCAGGTCTACTGATGCTGAGGTTGGTAGCTCCACTGCTTGTCGTCACTCGCATTTGCTGGTTAGTATGTGATAGATGAGCTAGATCATCCGTGAAGTTCGAATCATCAATCGCATCCTACTTGTCTATTGAATTCGTATTTCTACTCACATGTTGGGGTCTTCATGATTCAGTCAACCACCAGTAGGAAGAGTATATACGGTAGTAGTTAGCCTTTTTCGACTCCATTCCTCACTGGGAATGCATCTGTTCGCTGTCCTCGATGCATGATTTTGCACTGAAGTCCGTCGAGTGAATTACGGATGATTTCTACAAGTTTCTCTGGTATGCCGTAGTGTCGAAGAAGTTTTCATAGTGTTCTCGTGTCTACATTGTCAAATGCCTTACCATAGTCAATGAAATCGTTAAACAAGTATGAGTTCTATTCAAGTGAATTTTCACCGATGATCCGTAGTGTTACTATTTGGTCTGTGCACGACCATGTTGTCATACAAAATGAGTTGAAATAGTGTTATATCATTCATGATGCGAATGCAACTTATAATTGAAATGAAACTATAATGATGCTGAATATTCATCGTTGTAGGTGACTTCGAACAATTTGCAAACACACATCACTATCAACTTGATTTAAATTAATAGTCAGTTGGTTTTATGGACTGAAGGATGGTTTCAGCTAAACCGCCTCAATTTACTTCTAACTTAATCGTATCACAGTAAAGAATGTTAGTTGAGAAGTGAACTCGTTAAATACACATAATACAGTCAACATCATCAATTAATTCGTTTACACTGAAACAACTAAGGGAAAACAATGAAGTATATTTCAATGTGGAGCCTAGAAAGTTCTTAAGTACTGAATAAAACTGACTTCACTTAAATGTCGCTTGTCAACAAACTCTCAATGGTCAATCAATAATGTCTCTTTTAGCTGCTGGTAACAAGGTTTCATTTATGAGAAGATTTGTTGATATGGATATGTATTCACCAGTGGTTCCTGTGACTCATTGTTACATATCGTCAGTGTATTTGACAGATCCTGTATGACAAATGATACTTTCTTTCGATTGTAACTAAATAATAATTGAGAATCAGTAAGCACTTAACTCCTTGATGATCATAACGTTAGACTATATTCTCAGAAATCATATACAAGAACTTCTAAACTCATAAAGTACACGTCTCTTTCGGGAATTCATTGGTGAACATCTATAACTTCAGTGAGTATTAGAAAATTGTACTACTATCATTTAATATCATTACTGGATGCCTATTTTCATTATTATTCTAGTTTCCTTACTTACAGCACTAAATAAGAATCCAATAACTTAGAATACACATCTTGTTCTAACTATTTTATTATTTCAATGTACCATGCTTACCAGCTTACAAATTTGATGATTTGTAGCAAGCTACTTACAAACTACAAGTAGTGTATCTTTATAGCACTAACTATTGAATAGTATGGGAATGAACCTGACCAATTCTTAAACTTACTATATCAAAATAGTCATTATAGGCAATGAGTAACTATAGAAGAAACAGTTGTCGACTAATAAGAAAGCAGCTGTCGTGATGCCAGTGTAAAGTAATGAGATGCCATCTTGTAATATACATTAAACAAGTGTAAGCATAAACTATGTCATCTAACTGAATACATTAACTAGTAACTGTAGCCTTAAGCCTAAACTAGAAAAACCATAAAGGTATATTTGTTCATCATTTTACTCTCTAACCTTTTAATCTAAACTTTGCAGATTCGTCTAATGTTCTCGGAAGGTGGCTGCTTCATAGTTGATATAGTTGAATACTACTGGTCAAGTTTTCTCATTAGAACTTCAGAAGATATATCATGAAGTTAGGCACTAGTGAGCTGATATATTGATTGAAGGTAGAAATATCAAACGCTAAATGTCGGCCAGCTTAGTAGACCAATAACCACACATTCACCTCCTCGTTCTGAATAAAAATAGACACCATTATATAGTGTGATCGTTGTTGTATGCTGCTGAAGAGTTCAATATAACAGCAAAACAGCTATCCAGCCTCACCTGCTGGTTTTCAATGGTTATTTAATTCACATCATTTTGTGATTACTTGACTAACTACTGTTGACCTAACAATAAATCTTAGGCAATTTGGCACTTATCAGTAAACAGAATTGACTAAGTTAGAAATATCAGCAGTTGAATGTCGATCAACCCAGTGTTCTAATGGTTAAGATTGACTCCTAGACCTGGATAAACTAAATTCCATTCTGTAGTAAGGTCATTAGTACATACTGTTGAAGAGTTTCATACTACAACAGTGAAGCAGCTGTTCAACCATATTTCCTTGTTTTCAATGGTAAATTAAAATTCAATAGCTTCAGTTATTAATCCCTATACACAGCATTCCAAGTCAGTTACTAGAAATGAATTCAATACCTTATGAATAGAATCTAGTAAATGAAGATATGATATTGTAAGAAATATGATTTCCTTCTTACTTTCTTCAGTCTAGAATGACTTCATGAACTTACAACAAGTACTTCAACTGAAAGTAATAAGTCATAAAAGATCTACTATAGATATTTTAAATCCAGTACTTAAACAATTAGTTGATTGAATTACAAGATAGATAGTTTGGTATATGTTGTAGTATACTTCCTAGAAGATGATTAGTGTGTCGGAGTTTCTGGGCGGGTGGCTGGGTGGCAAGAAATACACAGGCATTAAAAAACCTTCAATAAATCCAATCTAAATTGATTATAATCGAATGTTTTCGTGTTCAGCATGGAAATCTCTCCAAACTGGAAACTACGTTACTAAGTCAGATAATCTGAACTACGAAGTCACCATTAACTGTTGTATGACTTTTACAGAGTATTTGATTGCCAATTATGATATTTTACGTATGATTCTAACTGATCTTAATGGGTGATTAGCCATAGTTGTCATGTTCCTTTTTCTACGTCGTAAACTGTTCACCACTGATTCCATGATCACTTCCTTCAGTTGTTTACTAAATACATGTGAATAACACCAATTCAACCCAGCTTACAAAATATGGCGAGCCTGTGAATATATCTATTGGAAAGTTAATCGCTTTCTTATCCTTCGATTTTATTGTCACTAAGAGCTACTTTCCACGCGGAAAGAGTAATATGTGAAGTGCACTTGGTATATGATCAAGTTACGTTTGTCCCACAAACAGAGCAACTTCAAATGGTTGAACCCACTTTAACGGATGAGAATAAATCAGAAGGTAATGAAGGATAGATGAGAAGTTATATACGATCGTAAGTGGAGCGTCAATCTATTAACACCGTCTAGACTGGCTAACGAGAGAAAAACTTGCTTTCCACGTTGTGTCTTGTCGTGATCTGGTGGTGATACGCTAAAACTAAGATGGTTGCCATCAATGACGAGAGCTATTTATATTGGAGATTATTTATCGCTACATATGTAACGGGTATACAACAAGGGTCTATGACTCTACAGTCCTATACTCTGCAGTTTCGCATGCTTATACAACCAGGATTCACGTATGAAGAACTCAGTCACTTTTCTTACATAAGACATCGTTTTCACTTAAAGCTACCCCACACGAAACAGGTGTAGCATTCAGCATACATACAACAACAATCTGAGATTATTACCTTATTCTCTGCAATTTTCCAAAGTATTACGACTACGATATAACCAACTATACGTTTGGACCCATTGAGAACAGTGTTCTTTCACTAGAGGATACAGTATAACACTTTCACGAAACAGCAATCAACCGCCAATTTGAATTTTTTGCATACTTGATTCTAAATAATTTTGCAAAGTGTTTACTAATCGTTGTTTTGTATCTTGTACACTATTCGCCTCTGGTTCCACGATTGCTTCTTTCAATTATCTACTGAATACATATGAATAATACTAATCCAACTTAGTTTCCACTGTAACCAATAGATCTACACATCTAAACTATAAAAGTGTTACGCCGAGCGATTAAAGAAAAGTAACGAACATTCAGAACTGTATTTTGGGGGGACTATTCTCATTATTTTATTCATGAGTGATGTAATCATTTTATTTCTATGACTGTTACGTTCCCCTTGCCCGGTTCTCTCGTTTAGTGTATTGATTCTTTGTGTACCGTTTATTATTACGAACTACGTCTACTTATTTGTGTACAAGTTCTCCCCATTCACTGCCACTATTTCTTTTGATCTGTATTAATGTTAGATTCATGATTGCTTCACTGTGTGGTCTGACTCTATGTATATATAAAGACATGATTAAAATATAATATGCTCTCCGGTTCTCGGTTCTTAATTCTGGTTGTCGTATTGTCGGTCTAGGGGGGGGGATGAATGGGCTTAGGTCAATCGAACGTTATCGACTAGGCACGCATCTCATTGGTGTCTGCATCAACCAACCAAAATCCTCCTCCTCCTCCTTTTCTCACGTCATAACAAAAGAAAACTTTATAAAGTATCAATGTAAACATATACATGTATATTTTATAACTATATTATCTTTACTAAGTAAGTTGAATATACGGATGATGTATGTGAACTTGTACACATTGTGTTGTTATGGTTACACAAAAACATTGATGACTAGTTTCAATAGTTCTCATCTATTATCATATGATCCAGTATTGATCAGGTTACGTTGTAATAACGTCATCTATTAATAAAATAATTAAGAGAATCATAGAATGTTAATAATGTAATACTTTATATTGTAATAGTTGGAGATAAGGATCCTATCAGGAATAGGACTCAGGACCTACTGTCTCCTCAGTGAGTGTTTTAACGTTAGATGGTTTCTGAAGATTTTTATTAAGTTTAATTGATTGAATTTGTCACAGCTTCTGTTGACAGGATATGAATGAAAACACAGTATTACTGCTAGACAGCTATTTCATCCTAGTACAAGATGAGTTGTGAGTGTACACCCCAGATTTGGCCCCAGGGGTTTCAGTTTAGTGAACGTTTAACCCCTTGCACCACCGGACCAGCTGGTACACTTCCCACCTTCATCATTTTGCAATTTACAAAGTGATAATCAATTGTACTCTGTTTACATCCATCTGTGGCTAATTCAATCAATTAAAGAAAAGCTGTCATATCATCATTCAAAGAATTAAAAGTAAAAACTCATTACCAATCACGTAGATCACTACTATCTTTACAGATGGATGCATACCGCAATGTTTCAAACCGTATACATGGTTCTCATCATAAGTTTAATTTCAGTCAAAGTTTCATTTAGACGAAGGGGTGGGGTATGATAGGATATACTTATGGTATGGAATGTTAGCTGAAATGTACAGGCAATCTTGACACCGATAAAGTGTCGCTGATTGGTTCTTATACTTTACTTCAATTGGGAAATTTAGTAGTATATTCATATTATGTCATTAATATACAAACCTGTTCTTCTTCTTGTTATTCAATATTTCGTCATTAAATAACCAAGATTGAAAGTTATGAAGGTTCAATTTATGTTGTCACTGGCTGACGTAAAGTTAATGAATATTGACAACTTTACAATAAGTACATAAACATTAGAGTTTTATCAATAAATATTGATAAGTTTCAGTAGTATCTTTGATTAACACTTTTAAAATCAAAGAATAATTTCTGTTGGAAACATTTTTAGTCTACTTATAAGTAATATTTACGTTGGATTGTGACTACCAAGCGGAATCCAGGATGCTCGTTTTGTTCAGTCCATTACAAATCAAAGTGAAAATACAAGCTTATCCTAATTACATAAACACCGGTTGTACAAGTGCTGTTGTCCGGACACAGTAGCCTAGTGGAGAACGCGGTGGGGTTTAGTACAAACTGGACTGAGTTCGAATATCAACATTCGGATGCAGGTACATCTATACGATGAGTTCCAAATAGGACAAAACGCGCATGCTAGATTCCGCTTGCCAGTCACAATTCAATGTAAATATTACTTGTGTGCTATCGCTATATCGAGGCAATCAGTTCAGGATGCGCATATAGCAACAGAGACTGACCAGTTTCAGTCCATTGCAAGCTTATCCCAACTACTTATAAGTAGTTTAAAATGAAATTCTAAAGTCTACTAGCACGTATTTAAATATTTCCGTTGATTTGTACTGGTTGTGAACATTAGCACTGGGATAAATGTACATCCGTCCGGTGAGTCCCAAGTATAACGAAACGCATCTCCTAGATTCTGTTTGTCAATCATATCTAAAACGAAAATCTATTATTTATACGTAAGTTGATCACTGTATAGTCGTTTGTAGTGCCGATCATAATCAATGGATCGAGTTGTAATATGGCCTCCAGTCTAAGAGGCTCAACATCAGTGGCATCGTCTTGAATTGGAAGGTGGTTTTGCCAGTGTATAGTGGTCACTGAATGTATACATCGTAGTCATGTAAAAGGTCATTTGTGATTAGGATATCTCAATGGTCATGGTGTGTAAAGTTGTTTAGACTGAGAATCTGTAGGGAGGTATAAGTTCTGTCAAAGATGGAAGGTATGCCTTGTTGACAGGTACCGAGTAGGACAGAACCTAATTCCAAGGCTTCCTGCCAAACACCCCTAAATCACCGTATATTCGTATATCAATTATATTTGTCATGGGACAGTCGTTGTTGGCATCACTAAAAACAGAAAGAACAACCCGCAATAAAATCGTCTTTAAATGAGACAATCCACTTCCTTAATCATCGAAGCATTAAGACAGGTGTCTAATGGTACTATTCTCAAATAAGTCCCTGCATAACTATTAAACATAACTATTATCAATTTGATGTCATCGATTGATACGAATTACACAACCATTGATAACCAGAACGAACTGGATAGGCGTTTAGTCCTAGTATGGGACTCTTCAACAATCCATGTCTACGACGTAATCAAGGGTCGAAACTAGGACTCTCTGGCTTATTGGCGGATGCTATGCTACTAGGTTAGTGAGTCAGCTCACAACGGTTCATATTTCTAATTCAATCAATTAGCGATATGTATGTGCGAACTCATCCATCGTAATCAGTGAATAAGTGTTTTACATGGTTGAACCCCACTGTAATCATCAAAACTTTATTCCTGTTCAATTGAGAAGTGAGATATTTATTACAAGTCACGTTGGAACAATGTTGTGCTCCATCACAAATCAGTTGAGGATGGGGACCGTCAGTCAGCCGAATGATGTTAGATGTCATGAGTCAGTACTGTCAAACTTTTGTATGCTACTATATACAGCTGATTTTTTTTTCAGTAGCGGATCACTAAAATTAATTTATAATATATAAAAATGATGAAAGAGTGGATTTTTAGTTCATTAGGATGATATCACTTTGATTATGATCTATGAGCTAGTTGGTTTAATTGTAAAGCTCTCATCGTCATTTTAAACGACATCATCGAAACTTATTACAGAAGTAGTGATGAAGATGAACAAACCAAAAATATGGTTCCATTATGTAGAAGATACATTCGTCATGATTAATATGAATCAGTTACAAAATGTCCATTATCTAATCAACAACATCTTCGAAGATATGACAAAATCAGACAACGATTCTTAAATGTGGTAATCACCAGAATCATCTCTCATATCATTACATACAAACAATTATGGACATATGTTTGATTAAGAAAACGTAGTACTTGTAACTAGAAGATACCTTAAAGACAACTAAAGAGACTTTTTTTCAATGCTTGGCATTGTAATCAATCGACACGAAACGGACTGAGTTCAAATCCCACTGCGAACATCAATATTGGGATGAAAGTACATCCATCCGATGAGTCCCAAATAGAACGAAACTCGCGTCCTGGATTCCACTTACCAGTCACAATCCAAATTATATAATACTTGTGAAAAAATCGCTATATCGAGGCAATCCGCTCAGGATGCACATATAGCAACAATGACTGACCAACTTCAGTCTATAACAAATCAACAGGAATATACAAGTTCTTCCTAATACCAATGTTCCTATTGCACAAATGTGACTGTCTGGACTCAGTAGTCTAGTGGTGAACGCGGTGGCGTTCGACATGATACAGACTGAGTTCAAATCCTACTGTGAACATCAACATTGGGATGCAGGTATATCCAGCTGATGAGTCCCAAACAAGACGAAACGCGCGTCCTGGATTCCACTTGCGAATCACGGTCCACCGTACATAATACAATGTATAATCAATTATAGCAAATATATTCTGATCATAATTGTCTTGTAAACAGTCATTAGAGTATCACATAATCTAAATGCTTCATGACACCTAAATATTCACCTTCGATATATAATTTGTTTGGTAACTGAATACTATTGATAAGCCGATAATGATATAAGTATAGTAATTCATTGTGTTTATGCATAGATAGAAATAACTTTTAAAGATTGGAGTGTACACATTCAAGAACAATCAGGGACTCGAACCAATAAGTATCATATTTTTTTGTATCGAACAGTAAACTAGTAGACTACTTAAACTTCAATTAATTAGTAGTAGTAAATAGAATATAATTTTTTTTATTTTATTATATAACTAACCTGTATACTTCTTAGCATATCTTCAATAGATGTAAGTTGATTTTGAAAATCTTCTTGACGTAATGAAATGTCTGCAACTCTTTCATAGACATTTGTTTGAAGCTATTGGTAATGTATAACAAAATACATTAACGCATAGTGATTATCAATAGAATATGTTATCATCTAGTATTTGTTCTATGAGTCAAATTGTTGCTAACAACTAGACTGCAAGACAAGTGTTTTGACTTATTTAAGACTTATCAATTGAATATACTGGCATCCAAGCCAAACGTTACCTTTTTTACCATTACGCTACTGAGTAAACTTAGTGAATCAATGAACTCCTATGAACTATTACCATATTGAAGTAATACACTCAGGATGTACATAAGGCAATTCATATTGGTCAATTTCAGTTCATAATAAAACGATGGAAAGATTCAAATGCTTTCTAATTATAATTAAGATAACCTGGTATTTTACCGTTGATTTGTAGTGGACTAAAACTAGCGTTTGCTAAACAACAGACTGGGTTCGAATCCCAGTGTGAACATCAACATTGGGATGCAGGTATATCCAGCCCATGAGTCCGAAATAGGACGAAACGCGAGTCCTGGATTCCGATTCCTAGTCACAATCGAACTTAAATATAGCTTTCTAATTATATTTATATACCTGCTGCTACAACAACCTTCTGTGGCAAAGAACAAACCAACCAACTTTCAGACGAGGAAGAAATTAATAGTAGACGCTGGGTGTGGATAGGAAACACATTGAGAAAATCATCAAACTATGTCACAGGACAAGCACTAACATGGGATTCTCAAAGCCAAAGGAAAGAAGTATAACCCAAAAACACATTGCATCTGAAATTGGAGATAGACATGAAGAGAATAAACATCACTTGAGAAGAGCTGGAAAGGAAAGCCCAGTACAGAGTTGGTTGGAGACTGCTAGTTAACAGCCTATGATCCACGTGAATAACAGGGATTGATTAATTGATTAGTTAATCCGCTATACAAGTGTGGCGGTCTGGACTCAATGGACTAGTGGTGAATACAGTGGTGTTTAGCACGGGACAAACTGAGCTCGAGTCCCGGTGTAAGCACAACATTGGGATACAAGTATATCTAGCTAATGAGCCATGACAACTAGAGTATAGTATCATGTACAACTTAAAATATTTCATATATCTATTAAGAAGCTAAGTTCACCAGATTCACTGTATAACTATATGGTCTATTTAACAAATACTTCCTGGTTTTCAGCGGTACCTAAGGAACATCAGTTTGTGACGAATTCAATCAATTAAACTGTGTACCAATCCATTGACATTCCTAGCAATCAAATAGAATGGAAATAAGTTCTGTGACGTAAGTTGTACATGAACACATCAGATTAGATACAATCACGTACTTAGTATCCAATCTAACTGCAATTAGGATATTCTGCAATATATAAATTTAGACAAAATAGGTGTCCAGTACTTCCAGGTGATCAATAGTTGACTAATTCAGACCAATTCATGATATCAAAATTGACAGTCGACTGTCTCCACAACACCCAATTATAACCAATATCAGCTCATTTTTGACTAACCCATTGATATAATTCGTGGAGTTCTAATGAGAAGAAGTGATCAGTCGAGTTCGACCGTGTTGGGTTTGAGGTAGTTACCCACTGGTGATAATGATGAGATCATGTAAATGTATCAGAAATTGACTGAATTATAAATATCAACGGTTAGGAGCCAACTCATTAGTCTAGTGGTAAGTCGTGGGCAGCCAAGTCAGAGGGTGGTGGGTCCGTCCTCGATGGACTTGTGGATGAGCACTTCTGAAGAGTCTTGTACTAAAACAAATGAGCTGTTTAGTGCTTAAAGGTGATCAGTAGTTTTTTAATTCATACCAATTCGTTAGAACAAAATTCAATATTATTTACACTTTGGTCTGAATCAATTTGTAACCATCACAGCAGCTTGTTTAAAATCTTTTGTTACCATTTTTCCCTCATATCACAACAGGTTACTTCTTTGTCTCTGTTTTGTTTTAATTGATTAATCACGTCTCCAATTTGAATCGTGTATGACCTGTGGTAACTCAATGAGATCTGAGCGAAGACATCACGGTGGCCGACAACACGTGTTAAAAAGAATCAATATGTACCAGATGTTTATTACTCATAACCTTAGTCTTAAGTGCAGACTTCTCATTGGAATAGTCAATTGCCGACAATTTCTTCCTAGTCTAAACATATGCTGTAACGATGGTTTAATTACACTTTAAGAATCTTGGCTACATGACCATCTGTATGATAGCAATTTGGTATGGTTAAAAGGTTTCCAGATTTTTCATCACGAAGAAAAGTGTGGTGGTGTTGTTATTTTCGTAAATCCGAACTGGCATATGCACATGGAAGAAAAGTAAATTGTTAGGACACTGTATATTGAAAACTTATGTTTCGTCGTATTTAGAACTTATCAAGGAAGATGGTATGTTGTTACTACTAAACGTTGTTTAATCAAATTGAATACTATAATTGACCAATATTTGTCATGGAATTGACTAAGAGGATCGTTTATGTTGCTACTACAAAGTAATATCGTCTAGAAGTCTAACTTAATCTACTCTGTACATAATTTAATGTACTACTTTTTGATTTTGTATGATCCTGTTATCAGTAGTAGAATTACAAATTGTATCGTAACGGCTTGCTATTATTTCAACTAGCTTATTTGGAATTATACAGTTACGGTGAATTCACAGGCGGCATTATCAGCTCAGTCATAACAAATTAGTTCAGTTAATTCAATATTTAGTATCATTAAATTCATTTGTAAACATCTATTGAAATCAAATAGATGCAAAATATATTCTATTAGTAAGATTTGAGTTGGACTATGACTGGTAAGTGGAATCCAAATATAGTGTATTGTCCTAATTGGAACTCGTCGGCTCAATGTACCTGCATCCCAATGTTGATGTTCATACCCGAACTCGAACTCAGTCCGTTCCATGTCATACACTAGTGAGTTCAATACTAGGCTAATGTGTCTAAACAGTAAAGCTTTTACAACTGGTATGTATGTATAATTAGAATGTATTTAAATCTTCCTATTGTATTGTTATGAACTGAACATCAACACTTTGATGCAAAAATATGTAGCGGACAAGTTTCAAATAAGACGAAATACTCTTCCTCGATTTCGCTTGCCAATGACAATCCAACTGAAACAATATCTATGTATTACAGCTATATCGAAGCAATCAGCTCAGAATGAACATATAACAACACATACTGAGTAGATTTACTCAATAACAAATCATTAGGAAGATCGAAACACATTCATTTTATTAGTATAATGTTTACATTATAAGTAATATTAGTTGATAATCAAAACTAAATTGATTCATCGTTGTTCATCGTTGTTTTATTGAATGAATTCAAATTACAAACTCGTTACTTAGCAACCATGAAATTACAGTGAATTATTAATTGATAAAATTAACAAAACATGATATATGAATCCTTGATTTCATCATAAGTCAAACTAAATAGAATAAAAACCAGTTGCTGAAATATGATGATGTAACCAAGTGCGATAATTAAGGATATTCATATAACCAAATGGATCATTCAAAATTAGGTTGTTTACTAATACTACTACTACTACTACTACTAATACTACTACTAATACTACTCATACTACTACTATTACTATTACTATTACTACTACTTATACTACTACCACTATATTACTATTACTACTACTTATACTACTACCACTATATTACTATATACTACTACTACTACTACTATTACTGTTACTACTACTTATAGTACTACTATTACTATTACTACTACTTATACTACTACCACTACTATTACTATTACTACTACTACTACTACTATTACTGTTACTACTACTCATACTACTACTATTACTATTACTACTACTTATACTACTAATACTACAACTACTTCTACTACTACCTTCTAGGACTATTAGTACAACGCCTGCATTCAAAGATTAATACTTTGTTATTATTATGCTTTCATATTGATTTGTTGCTGAGCATATACAAGTAAATAAACATTTGATTTGTACACTAAATTTATGTTAACAATTGAATAAATACAAGATTGATTGATTGATTGATTGATTGATTGATCGATCGATTGATTGATTGAATAAGTGAAAGTATCAATTCATTGTATTGAAACTAAATAATAATAATTCATTTAATGAATATTCTCTAGTGTTTACTGTATTCATCATTACTGAATATTAGTAAACAATAACATTTCAATTATGAGTACCATCATGTTAAGTGAAGTGTGTACACAAACAACTTACAAGTACACGTATATATATACTACTTATATAAAGTAGTTTTAAAAATACTAAACAACAATAAATAAAGAAATAACTCAAACGATAACATCATAGAAACAATTTAATGCAAACAGTGGTAGTGGTGGTGGTGGCGGTGGTGGTGGGGGGGATTGGAAACGAACAGGGAGACAGAAAGATGGTAGTCGAGTAATTACCATATAAATCAAAATTACTATGTCAATTGGTATATAATTCAGTTGAGTAGGTAATAACAATGTATGTATTTATAGATTCATTACATTTAATAATAACAATAACAAAAAACAAATAAGTTTAGTAAATTGGATTCATCAAAGATTCTATTCCATCACAGAATTGAACACAGAATCCATAGATTTTACAAATTGATGAGCGATGATAATTTTACTGGTGGAAGCCGACTAGTTAAGTGGCATAGAGGTTTAAGCTTTTATCGTAAGGTCAAATGCCACTGGGTAAGATTTATTGACGTAATTTGGAGTATGCGCAGCTAAGGAGTCTCCTATTTTAATGAAACAGTTATCCAGTTCTCATTGGTTTCCAATGATATCATATTAACATTCATCTACAATCAATCCAATCTATGAATCTCTGAAAAAAACACCACTTTTATTCACAATTGTGGATAGTATTCCATGTTTGTATTCATTATATTAGTTGGTGCTTCTTTAGTGTTAATGAAATCCTAATGGAACTTACTAAGTTCTGAATACTAGATACCTATTGGTTTATTCATTAGCACAATGAATTGATATTAAAAGTGAATGATATAGAATTCGAACCATAATCTGAATAATTATACTATACACTTTACAGTATATTCAGCTGAAAAGTCTTATTTGAGACGAAATGTGTTTACTAAATTGTTGGGATGGCTCCAAGAAACTTCAAGGAAGCCTCCAGAACCCTTGAAGGAGCCGGAGACATTTCTTCTAATCACTGATAAATAGAACCTTCTAGAATCTCGACATAGAGCGTTCCGATTGGATAGCAGTTGAGACTTCATAATTCTGATTGGATGGATCATAATACTGATTTATTTATTTCAGAAAACTATAAATATACGAACATTTTGTACATGACTTGACTTCCTATTTCACTGGAATAAAGTTTCCTGTTTTCTCGTCTTCTACCTTCTGGTTTTACGACTAGGAGGGTTCAAGGCGTTCAAGTGCTAAGATTGTTTTGTGGCTAGTCAAGTTATCAAGTACGAGATATAACAAAATTCCTGTTGGTAACCACATTCTCGTAGAATCTATGTATGTTACAAACAACAATTGATTTTATTTAATGCATTCGATATACAAAATCATTGAAATATTCAATTGGATTAACAGTATTCAAGTTATTTAAGTACCAAACTATATTGATCGACAGTACTTTTAGTCTCATTTGTGAATTTATAACATTATACTAGTATGTATTCCACACACACACATTAGATCCAAGACTTGATTCTGTAATGCCTAATGTAAACTAAAGACTAAACATTCATGAGAGCTAATGATGTAAAGCATTGAATGTTCATTAAACCGACGTAATATAAGATGCTCAAATGTAGAACTTCAAAGTAATTAGTATGCTATATTTAAGAGGCTTAAACAAATAGGATACAACTATTATGTGATCCATACTTGTTTAACCACAGATAGAAACTAGCTTAATTACAAAAATTGATTTATTGTATCTACTCGCTACACCTTCACTATGCATATTGAATACTCAATGGGTAATTCGCCTGCTAGTTATTCATAATGATTATAACTGAAAGTTATGGATATTGTTGAATCTTAATTTGATATCACGAATTTATCTGAACTAGACAACCATTGATCATTAGCAAGTAATAAACGGCCATTTTGTTCTAGTTTTGGACACTTTAGCGGTGAGTATCTACGACTCCACTAGGAATCGCACTCAATACCTTCTGGCTTTATAGCCAACACTTTGCCTTAAGACCACTGAGTCAATTCCAGGTGCTCGGTATTTTTAATTCAATTAATTTGCGACTGACTAGTTTCTCGACGTAAATCCTGGAGTTATAGTAAGAAAACGTAACTAGTAGAATCCAACTGTGTCAAGTCTGAGGTAATTACGCACCATTGACAATGGACGAAGTCGTAAATTAACTGAATTACATATATTAAATGTTGGAAGGTGTAAGTGATCAGTCACTCCTATCGTATGTGCATCCTTAGTTGATTGTCCTGATTTAGCAATAGTTCACATAAATTTAAGACTCGCGTTTCATCCTATCTGGTCCTCGTCAGCTATATACACCTACATCGCAGTGTAAACATCTGTTTAGTCAATACTTTCAGTGTGTCTCTAAGCAATATTATCGTAAACAGTATATTCCAGAAAACGAAGTAGAAAAATCAATTAAAACGTTAGCAACTAAACAGCACTTGACAACTTATTACATCATAGTAATTATGATAAGCTTGCATTATTCTATTGATCTGTAATGAACTGAAGCGGATCAGCCTCCGTTATCATATGTGCATCGTGAGTGGATTGCCTCAATATAACTATAGTACACAAGTTATATTTAAGTTAGATTGTGACTAGTAGGCAGAATCCAATACACGCATTTCGTCCTATTTTAGACTCATCATAGAATCAAACATTTCAACAGAGGTGATCAACTTTATTTATTCCTTTATTGAGTAAAGTATCCTAGATTTGAATGTCAGTGAATACTGTGTACTAAAGATGAATTTTATGCCAGGATATACAAATAGGTACTTGATTAAGATCTATTCATGATGAATATAATCAATAGATGCAATCATCTTCTTACCTTTGCTAAATCTACCAATGAATTCGATTTATCTTGAAGTTCACGTTGTCTTACTTTCATTGTTCTTAATCTAAAATTGATAAAATTATAAAAAAACAAATTTCCATCTGATTGATTTAGATTGTGGTTAATGAAAATTTATGACATGCATTTTGCCATATTTGGGTCTCATTAATTGAATGTACCTACTTTCCAGTACTGATGTTTACACTAGAAGTTGGATTCAGTTTGCTTCGTGTAAAATCCTACTGCATTCATCAATAAGCCACTGAGTTCATATGATAGCAGTTGTGATGAAAGTCGTGGTGTTAGACAGGAAACAACCTGGGCTCAAGTCCAGCTGTAAAAAAACCACTGGGAACCAGGTGCACTCAACTGACGAGTCTTAAACAAGGCGATACATGTATTAAGTGCAATTCTAACTTAAATCATACTTATAAATTATTGCTGCATCGAAGTAAGTCATTCATGGGACGGCTCTCAGAAACCTCTAAAAGAGCCACAGATATTCCTTCCAATCACTGATTGATAGAACTTTCCAGATTCTCGACATGACGTATTCTGATTAAGTAATGCATGAAACTTCTTAGTCTAGATTGGATAGATTAGAATGATGATTTTTATATATAACTTTCCCTCTGTTACTGTAATAACGATACCTGCCTACTTGTCTTCTGTTTTGTGAATTTATAACTAAAAGTGTTCAAGGAATTAGAGTGCTGAGATTATCCGCGGTTAGTCAAGCTAACATGCATTAGTTAGAACACTAGTAACGGAGATGAAAATCAACGAACTAAAGAAAAACTTAGCATTTACAGAGAAGTCAAGGTTGTTTAGGTTTTGGCCCAGAAGTCAGTTCTTATCTAGAGCCAATCAGTATCTCGTGTTCGCACCAGCAATTTTACACTACATTAGCCATTAGCTGGGTTAATATTTGCAACAAGTCGGCATGTCGACACTTAGTGGACGTGCGAACTTATTAATGCATGAGCTTATTATTGTAATAGCAGATTGAGTCTGCAGGTAATCAGCAAAACAGTATCCGAGCCCACACATTAAATAGATTTTTAAATCCAACCAGGTTGCTAACAGGAGCGCGTTTGTCCATCATTCTTAGTAATGCTGCTTTAGGGAAGCAAAGTAAGACACTAGAGACGCCTACCCCAGTCATTCGAAATGTGGAACAACCACTGTATGATCAACTACTTATGATCCCTCAATTATTCATAAAATTTCAGAGTGTTTATTCCAATAAACGTGCTCACAGTAAAGCCGCTATTCCGAATCAAAAAGCTGGTTTGACTAACGTGGTTAAATTGTCTGTTGTAAATATGAAGAAGCTGAAATATTTGGCAAAAAGAAACATTAAACCAGATGAAACTGTCACAACCGCCGAAGGTCGATTCAAACTTGATCGTGTCACTAATTTCCTCATTAATGGATTTAGTGATCGATGATAAGATAGTATCAGCTTAAAGATCACAGACATCGAATGTAACTAAATGTTGCTCCGGTTAGTACGTAGGAATCCCATAACTTTTCGTGGGTGGGAGATCGGTGGTAGATTGTGACTACTTACATAATTTGTAACTAATCATATTTTATTACTGAGTAATTTTATGGTTGTACTTGACCACATTCAAATTCATGCGAATTCAGAGGACCTTGTCAAAACAAACGAATTATAACACTCCATGAATAACCAAAGTTAGTCAATTAGTTGTTTGCCTACTAAAGCTTCAGAAATAATTGATAGGAATCTTAGTTTATGGGAAGTTTTGTATCAACTGGTAGTAGTGAGTAAAGTGCCATGTTAAATGACATGGGCTGAAAGACCAGTGAGAGTATCATTATTTGAATACAGGTATATTTAGCTGATGAATTGTAAACGGGAAGAAACGACAATCTTAATGGACATGGTTAAACAGAAATATTGTATACTCAATCAGGAATTATAAACTACGAAATATACCCTCCATGGTATTAGAACCCATTGACTGTTAAGCTGTACTTGTCAAACATTTAGTAATTATGGTGTTTGTATTGCTAAAGTTGTAGGCATTTCATAGACTCATTATTGACTGCCATGTTCGTTCTCCTTGTCTAGTTATTGTAATTTTTACCATGGACCTATTATTCATAGATCTTTATACAGCTCCTTTAGCTCAATATGTGAAGTATTTTGTATTTCATATTGCTGATTAATTTAGTATGTGAAACATAAAAGCTTATACTCTTTCTCAATAAATGACTTGGTATCGTCTTCTATCACTATCTACCATTAAGTAAGACTGTCTACACTCTAACACCATATCAGTCGGTCAGTGTTCATGCGGTTGGGTCGTAGTTATAGGACAAGGAATACTGGTTCACTTAGATGAATGGTCAGTATTCACTAATCTCTGTCATCTTGTACCTTTCCTTCACATCAGTACACCCAATACAATAATGTATACGCTTAAATCTATGGGTAAACCACTTGACTGTTTCTTCATTTTGCTAAATAAACTTCAAACAAAATATGCAGCATAATGAGTAGATTTTGCACCTTTTAACAATCACCAACATGATCTACCATTGGACTGATATTGTCTGGTAGATTAAATCATGGAACGCAACTGACTTACTAACAACTAGACGTACCAATCTGTAGAAATGATTTGAATGGTATCTAGAAAAGATTGATTATCATTGTGAATTGTCTTTCTGTGGACTATTACATTATAGTCGGTTGTATACAAAATGAACATAATAATCATTCAGTTCGGACTGCCCGGTTCTCCCGTTTATTTAAATTAACTGTTACCATATCATTTGTCATTGATGAACTACAGTCAATTGATTGTGTATACGTTGCTACAGTCCATAGTTACTGTTACCCCTTTTTTGCATTGATGTTAGTTCTCTAATTGGTTAATTAAGTGGTCAGTTTTTATGTGTACATAAAGGGTTGATAGAAATATAATTTGATTCTATCTAGTTAATTCATCGACGTTGTGTTTTCTTATTTCCAGCTTGGGATTAAGTGGGCATCAGGCAGACATACAGGGAATAGGTAGGCACTTAGTGACAGTAACAGTTGTCTCATCAACCACGTGACCATATGTATCAAGCATAACAAGTCTTTTTAACATCGTAACAATATTTGGAGACGGAAATGGGGCATTCATGAAGGCTCAAAAATATGGTGTTTTAGTCCTGAGAACAAGGGACCTACTATGGTTGTAGAAACCACTAAAGCAATTCAATATTTGAATGTGATAAAAGATAGCATTGTTAGTTCATTTTAGTGGACAGCTGAAGATGTTTTCTGTTCAGAAAATATGTGTAGTGTTCGTGTTAACCTTGAAGAGGTGATATTACAGGCATGTGCTATCCATCGCGGAGGTGGCCAGATCATAGGTACAGTAAGTCGATGTTTGTACGTTTCTCTTCTTATCACTAAATCAGGGATACTAAAACTAGTTTATATGGTAGAAATTCAAGGTCTATATACTTCAATAAGTAGCATCTACAGTAAGTTAAACTGGTACCAGGTTTACTTAACTGATTTCGTTACAGATTGGTGCTTATAGGGTACCATTAAAAACCAGAAAGTATTGAACACATGTTTTCTTCTAGTATAGAACTCCTTAGCAGTGCACATCCCAAATTCAGCCTCAGTGGGAGGTGGCTTAAAGTTAGTGAAAATCTACCACTTTACACCACTAGGTCTGGTAGAATTCTCACTGTCACCATTTGATGATATGATGCTACAATCATTAATTGTCATTGATGATAACTGTCTCACTCTCTTGTTTTCACTAGTACCCTGCCAACATTAGTCTATAAAGAATTCAATCAATTAACGTTGTATACTCAATTGAAACAATCATTTACTTTTATATGATTATGAATAGTGTGTATTTACCTGTAGATAGCTTGTAGGAATTTTCGTTGATGTGCTCTAACACGACGTGAATTAAATGTTGGCATTAATTTTGCATGTTTATACAATAACCATGTTTCTCTGAGTACATTAGCTGCACAATGTTTCACCTAAATGTATATTAACAATAGTATTGATGAAATAATTAGTTACTATGATTACAATTATAAGTAAAAATTGATTTATATAGTACCTACGCAATATGCAAAGATTCAGAATTGATATGTTCATAAGCATATAGATAACATTTATACCAGGACTCGAACTCAGTTCGCTTTATAACAAATTCCACGGAGTTTATCATTAGACTGCTGAGTCTAGATAGCTACACTTGTACAATAGGTATGTATAAATGATTAGAATGTACTTTGGCTATTCCCGTTAATTTGTCATGAACTGAAATTAATCAATCTCTGTTGTCATATGAACGTCAACACTAGGATTTAGGTACATCTAACTTATAAGTCCCAAATAGAACAAAACGCGAGTCCAGGATTCCACTTGCCAACCACAATCAAACACAGTCGCTATATCAAGGCAATCTGCTCATCAATGCATATATGGCAACAGAGATTGATCAATTTCAGTCAGTGACAAATCAACGGGAATATACAAATACACTCTAAATTTAAATGTCCATACCAATTTATTGTAGTTAGTTAGTAAAGCATATATGAATAGGGATATCATTAACTACAAACGTGTGTTGACAGGGGGAATCTAAAGAAAATGTTGAAAGTTATTTAGAACTGGACAGTTGTTCCATTTCAGAAGTATGTGCCGTCGATATTTCCAGGGAATCCAACCCAGCGTTTTCAGTTACCATGGCATAGGATTAATTATCTATACCATTTAGATGGCGTCTAATGATAAAATTCCGTCTTCTATCAATTTCTGATAGAGTACATTGATTAGTCTTATCTTTGACTAACCAATTACTTATAGTCTGAATATTTTCATAGCATTAATCAGCCATAATTACGATCCAGGAAGCACCAGATAGATATCTCTTCCTTGTATAAGACTACTCACTATTAATCAACCACAACCTTGCTAATCATTGAACGCAGGATTTTCAGACCTCATGATTATGTTTGTCATTTAGACTGTTGAGTCAGCATGTGATGGTTTCAAATCAAAGTAGGTAACTCAGGTGACTTGTATATCTACCAGGATTATTGAATACAGACAATATGCTCTGCAAATCGACAGACATTCTAAATGCCAATTATTGTATGTTAAGTCATTAGTCTAAATGTCAAGCTTAAATGCTAAGCTTGAAGAGGTTAAGTCTCACATTTATGCATATAATGAATAGGGATATCATTTAACTACAACGTGTGTTGACAGGGGGAATCTAAAGAAAATGTTGAAAGTTATTTAGAACTGGACAGTTGTTCCATTTCAGAAGTATGTGCCGTCGATATTTCCAGGGAATCCAACCCAGCGTTTTCAGTTACCATGGCATAGGATTAATTATCTATACCATTTAGATGGCGTCTAATGATAAAATTCCGTCTTCTATCAATTTCTGATAGAGTACATTGATTAGTCTTATCTTTGACTAACCAATTACTTATAGTCTGAATATTTTCATAGCATTAATCAGCCATAATTACGATCCAGGAAGCACCAGATAGATATCTCTTCCTTGTATAAGACTACTCACTATTAATCAACCACAACCTTGCTAATCATTGAACGCAGGATTTTCAGACCTCATGATTATGTTTGTCATTTAGACTGTTGAGTCAGCATGTGATGGTTTCAAATCAAAGTAGGTAACTCAGGTGACTTGTATATCTACCAGGATTATTGAATACAGACAATATGCTCTGCAAATCGACAGACATTCTAAATGCCAATTATTGTATGTTAAGTCATTAGTCTAAATGTCAAGCTTAAATGCTAAGCTTGAAGAGGTTAAGTCTCACATTTATGCATATAAATGAATGAGAAGAATATAATTTGACTGTCTGGTGGTTGGCTCAGTTGTCGTGTTCTATTAATTCCGGCTTTCGGGACTGTCAGTCACTGGGTTGACATATGTGCATTCTAATTGTTATAATCAAGGTTACCGTCCTTCACATATTATAATTGGCTGTACATTATCATGATATAACAGTAAGATTATGCCAAAAAGAGCATACGTCAAACAGTATGTGTTCATTTCACTTGATATTTGACAGTAGTTAGTATTGGATTGTTCTACAACAATTCAACAACTCAACAGCATTCACCATACTATAGATGTTCTGCACTACTTAAAGAATCTAATTTACTCATGTATTACACATGTATTACTATTACAGTGCCAGTAAGTCTTGTAACCTAGCTCGAAAGGGTTGGGCAAACTGTTTCATTATCGTCGTGACTGGACTTGTAATTATTTCCCGTGGACGAGGAATTCCTGGTGAATGCAAATCATAAGCTTGTGCTGATTACGTCAGTACTAACGATTGAATGGTTTAGTGACGTCATTGCAGTGGCTTTACCGTTGCTCGAGTGATAACGAGAATATGAAATAATTTGAGAGTCGTAGAAAGGTTTCCATAGATGAACCTGCAGAACGAAAATTGGAAAATATCGATCTGCACTTTTCAATAAACTATCAGCCTCCCTGGTATGTGAAGGTTACAGAGTTTGCTTCTTCGTCTACAGTTGACGTGAATGTATGTTTTTCATGCTGATGAATCCCAAGTAGGACAAAACGCGTATCCTAGATTCCACTTGCCAATCACAACCCAACTTAAGTAATTCATAGAATAACTTACCATAAGTCCCAGTTGCTACAGCTATTAAACGACCACAACTAGTATGCGGTACAATATCACCGTAACCAATACTTAAAAATGTTACAGATATAAGCCATGCTGAATTTAGTAAAGTTAAGTGGTTTTCACCTTGTTCTCTAAAATGAGAAAATAAACATGAATAAACTAAAATGAGAAGATCAAATACCGATTTTAATAGTCTAACAAGTACGTGTTTACTGTGAAACTTGAAAGTTCCCAGCTCGATTCCCCTCCCTTCTTCCCCTCCCCCCCGTAGTTGATTTTGTAAGTGGAAACTACCACTGAGAAGTTAAGCTCTAAGATGAAACACTTATTTAATACCACTTAGTTACAAATGTTTACCTAATTCTAATCAATTAGTAACATAAAATATGATCACCGGGAACTGTTAACATAGACAGCAAGACATCAAGAAGGTCTACACTGTAGAATATGACATTAACAACTAGCATCAGGTAATGTAAATGACACTTCAAATGATAATTATATAAGATATATATTTTCATGATGTTCAAACAATAAGATAATCCGATCTATAAGTGTTACACCTGGCGATTAAAGAAAAGTAACGAACCTTCAGAACTGTATTTTTGGGAACTGTTCTCATTATTTTATTCATGAGTGATGTAACCATTTTATTTCTATGACTGTTATGTTCCCCTTGCCCGGTTCTCTCGTTTTGTATATTTGCTCTTAGCATATTGTTTATTTACTGTAAACTACGCTACTCAATTGTGTACAAGTTCTCCCCATTCACTACCACTATTTCTTTTGTTCTGTATGAATGTTAGATTTCTGATTGGCTTACTGTGTGGTCTGATTTTATGTATATATAAAGGCATGATCAGAATATAAAATGTTCTCGGTTCTCTCCGGTTCTCGGTACTCAGTTTTCCTGTTCTTAATTCTGGTTGTTCAATTGTCGGTCTAGGGAGGTGAATGGGCATAGGTCAATCGTGCATTCTCAACTAGGCACACATCTTATTGGTGTTCGCATCGACCAACCAAAATCATCTCCTCCTCTTTTCATTCATCACGTCATAACAATAAGTGAACGTCTATGAATAGATATAAGAATGTAATTATACCCCGTAACCACAAAAATCTTCAGTTTTGACATTACAATATTAGTGTATATCTAACAGTTTATCTTCTCGTCATAAATAATCGAAAAATTTATCTAGCTAGTAATTTGAACGTGTTTCTGTATGGATCCGTTAGTTTCATTTAGACTGAAATTGATCAGTATCAAATCTACAAGAAGATATAAACCTACATACGCTTTCCATAAATGGGAGTGTTTGGACTCAATGGCTTAATGGTAAACAAAATAGAGTTTAACACGTAATGAAGTGATTTCTTGTCCCACTTTGAACATCTATATTGAGAAGTATGTCCATTCAGTCGACGAGTCCAAAATAGGACAAAATATGCCTTATGGATTCCACTTGCCAACCGAAATCCAAATCAAATCATATCATTCCCATATTACTTTAGTCCTAACCACCCATTTAATCAGTTAAGTGGTCATATGTTATTTTACTGTTCATGACCTGTAACTAATTAATAGTGTGCATGTTCTTTCTCTCTGATGCCCACTTCCTTATAATGTGTTGTTTTGTATTGGTTTATTGCATAGTTTGTTTCCGTAGATATATAAGAGAATGGCTTATCAACTATGTATTCATAATGATATCAGCATGAGACAAATATGACAGATGAACATGTATCAATTAGACCAATATTGTTATATTGAATGATTCAAGAAGAGTAACTAACTTACTGAACTGTTTTACAGAAAACTGTTTTAGTATGTGTAAATCGATTATTTTTTTTTATCCATTGTTGTTATGTTCCCAATGTTCTAGTTCCTACCCTACCCCCACCCCACTAGACTCATGAAGTGTTATCATATAATTTGTCAGTAGACATATATCTGTACATCCCAGTCCTTAGTCTTTATTGTTCCCGTTTGGTATAAATGTTATTTCTCCTTATGATGCGTGGTCACGCTGTATACATATATAAATAGATGAGTGAAATCTATAATCTGATTGACTGACTGACTGGTTGGCTCAGTTATATTATATTTTACATTACCAAGTTAGAGATAAGTAGTTACCGGGTGAATGTATTCGGGCACTGATTGGTACTATCAAGATCACACTATTTCCCATACATTGTGAAAGCCTGATTTATGAAAATATAACAAAGATCCTTATCAATAATTAATCAATCGATTAACAGTCAATCAATATATAAATTAATTTTGATAATGCAAGAAGAAGACGGATTTTATCAGAACTATGTGATGTGGTATAATTGAGCAATACACATTTCGAACAATCTGATCACATACACACACACACACATACTACTTGTTAAGGCATTCCTTTATGAAAAAAAATGAAGATCACCAGACAATTAAGAATATGAACTAAGTAAACAAGGTTAATAAAGAGAACAATGTAAGTTACACTCTACCAAGGTAGGTTGTGGGTAAGTAAGCTAAAACTTCAACAAACTTTAGTATACGTCTTAAAGCACTTTTATACAACATCACAAAAGATGATATGATATCAACTATGTGACCTGTCTCAACTATGTGATGAAAGTAAAGTCGGTCGCCTACACAAAATGGCTTACAAAAATCACTGAACCACTATACGATAAAGCATGTGTTAGTATTCTTTGAAGGATTCGTTTGAACTAGTAGATTATTTATGTGACATTAATATCAAAGAAAAGACAATGTGTTCTTTTGATGTAAATTCTCTATTTACTAACGTTCCTCTGAAAAAGACTATTGATATTTTATGTGATTATATCTTGACAAGTCAATTTTCACTACCTATTCCTCTAGCAACTCTTATTATTACTATGCACAGACAGAGTACAATTCACATTTGAGGGTGGATATTTTCAACAAATTTATGGAGTTGTGATGGGTAGCCCTTTAGGACCATTGTTAACTGATGTGTACATGGCACATGTAGAAAACATAGTCAGCGATTCAATAGGAGAAATGTAACTTTATAAGCGCTATGTTGACGGTATCCTAAGGGAACTGAATACCATACAAAATCATATTAGTTTATCCTGTGAAGAGGAGAATAACAACCAACTCCCTTTCCTGGATATATTAATCAATCGAAGGGATGATGGATCAATCAAACGCTCTGTCTACAGAAAATCTACATGGACTGGGCAGTATATGAACTTCCATAGTTATTGTCCAGTGCAGTATAAAAAGAACCTAGTAAAAGCTTTATTTAATAGGACTAATCGTATTTGCACTTATGACACTATTGAAGAAAATGACAAATTACTGACAGAAACGTTAATGCTGAACGGATATCCAAAGAAGTTCATAAATCGATGGAAATGCTGCAGTATGGTGAAACCTGCTGTATTACTAGCACCCAAAAAATCAGTTTATATCACATTACCCTTCAGAGGTGACTCAAATAGCCTTGTGTTAAAACATAGGCTTAAGTCAGTGGTTAACAGAACATTTTATGCTGCTAAGGTAGTTGTAATTGAAAAGTATAGGGCATTGATTCACAACAAACCTAAACAGTACGTAAACGAGTGCATCACTTCCCAATCGTGATCTTCGTGTAAGGGTAGTTGAACACACCTAAATAGCTCGAAAAATAAATGAACTCAATAGGGGAAAATAAAAGCACAGGATAAACAACCTTCATCGTCTATCGCTAAACTCTTAGTTGAGACAGGTCACATAGTTGGTATCAAATCATCTTTTGTGGTGTTGTATAAAAGTGCTTTAAGGCGTATACTAAAGTTTGTTGAAGCTTTAGCTCTACGGAAATTCAACCCCCCCCCCAACCCCTCCTGTTGTGTTTTCAAAAACAATTTGTACTTCCCCACAACCTACCTTAGTAGAGTGTGACTTACATTGTTCACTTTATTAACCTTGTTTACTTAGTTCATATTCTTAATTGTCTAGTGATATATAGAAATGCCTTAACAAGTAGTGTGTGTTTGTGCGTGTGTGATCAGATTGTTAGAAATGTGTATTGCTCAATTATACGACATCACATAGTTCTGATAAAATTCGTCTTCTTCATGCATTATCAGAATTTATCCATGGGACAAATTGTTTTAAATATATAACAATATTGACATAGTTACTAATTTCACAATAAATATTAATTCTGAATTAATTGATTGAATAAGTCACAGATTGGTAGGGTTGGTAGGGTAACAGTGAAAACCAGAGAATGCTAAACGGATGCTCCGATCTAGTGTGAAACTCGTCTGCAGTGCTTACCCTTAATTCTGTACCAGAGATTTCAGGTTGGTGAAAACTTAACTCTCTGTACCATTAAGCTAATCGACATCCAATGAAAAGATTCCCACTTCTATCAATTGGTGATATATATTGCGATAAGCATCCATTGTTATTAATGATAACTGTCTCACTTCCGACAAGTGTGAACTACACCAGGCACCACTTCCTTTGGTGCATACTACTAAAGTGTTCCACACTCGAACGAATCAGTTGTTCACTACTCCTTGATTTACAAAGTGTACCCTGCCAACATTAATCATATTCAATCAGTTATAGTAATAATCTACACAAAAAATAACCATTTCAATTATAAATTAATAACTTACAATTCACATGCTCTTAATGTCCAACTGAATATCACCCATATTGTTGTAATAAATATAAGTAATGCTTTAGCTGGACATAATGTCATTAATGTTTTCAACACAAATTGTAAGTTGAAACTAACCTACAATAATGAAATAATAATAATAATAATAGATTAGAATAGATCTGTTGGATGTTGTAGATGTACAGGGGAATGTTAATTTGATTGGTTTGAATTAAACAATCAATGACAACTATGTACTAAGATTGGTTAAGTGTTTCATTCTAATTTAGGACTGTTTCTATAGTAGGTGTTGACGACTTCATTAGGGACTAAAGATAGGAACTGCCAGATTAGATGAGTGAGTCAGCTTCTAATGATTGATATTTTTATGATCTTTTCTTGAAACATTCAAGTGTATAATCATAGACAAAATGACTAGCTTCAATATTAGTATTTCTGTGAATGTTATGGCGATAGTTAAACAATCAGATTTGAATGGTAGTTTTATCTTCTTATAGAACATTTTAATGGTATCTATCTATGACCTAACTACCGTATCCAACACAGTCACATCAGACATTACGATGAGAGCTTAACCATTAGACCATTGTACTGACATCCAACAATGTGCGACAAATTTGTATGACCTCATTCATTTCCATCAATCATCGTTCATATTAACTTACTAGGACTTCAGGAATTACCTTCCGAAGTTAGTAACTGGTAATCTGATATTCATTTTCAGTACATCATTGTTAAACAGTAGATATATAAACAGTGATTGTATTTCCATCCATTAGTTGTATGTATGTATCGCTGGCTAGCGTTTTTCTATCTGTCAGTCAACATTAAAATCTAAATTTTCAATACGAACGTCAAGGCAGCTTCTTCTGTTGTGTAGAGCTAAGACTTATACGGAGAACTATGGAAAGTATAATTTAAAAGATACAAGTATTTATAAACAGTTGTCTGGGTAAGATACCTTGGATCCGTTGGTCAGACACCATCAGCAACAACTGTCTATAGCAGAGAATAAACCAACCAACATCCATCCTAGGAAAAATTATGAAAGAAGGCTGTAGGTGGCTAGGACATACATTGAGAAAATCGCTAGACTGTTTCACAAGTCTGATATACCGGGCACCTAACGAAGATTGACTATCTTCGAGAACTGTGCTTTAGAACATTATTTCAATTATTATAACTGTGGAGAATGTAACCTTTTCATTTCTATGACTGCTACGTTCCCCTTGCCCGGTCCATTCGTTTAGTATATTTACTCTTAGTATATTGTTTATTACTATGAACTACGGTTACTTAATTGTGTACAACCGGTCCCCATTCACTGCCACTCCTTCCTTTGTTCTGTATCAATTTTAGATTTGTGATTGGTTTACTGTGTGGTCTGATTTTATGTATATACAAAGGCACGATTAAAATATAATACGATCTCGGTTCTCCGTTTTCCGGTTCAAAATTCTGGTTCTTCTATTGTCGGCCTGGGGAGTGGGCTTAGGTCAGTCGCTCATTATCAACTAGGCACACTCGATTGGCCTTCGCGTCTACCAACCAAAACCCTATCTTTCTTGCATCATAACGAAGTCACTTGCTGACATAAAATCTTCATGGTCAAAAGAAAAATAAAAAAAGGACTAAGGAACACATTGCTTCAGAAAACGGAGGGAGATATGAAAAAGATGAACAACACTTGAGAGAAAATGGAAATAAAAGGCATTGACAGAGTTGGTTGTAGTACAGTAGTTAGCAACCTATACTCCATGATAAATAACAGGCATTGATTGATTGGTTGAAGTATCCTTAAGTGTTCATTCTTTTCCCCAATTAACTATATGTAAGAGCGTATGTTTTCTCTGCTCAACAGTAATGTCATTAACAGTTCACTAATCGACTATACGATTAATATAGGTCATATAAACAATTCGATAGTTTATAATGAAAATATTTTCAATTGATAGAAAAGTGAATGATCTAAAATGTTCAAGTAGGTCATCAAATCAAATCACATGACTGTGATGAAACGTCTCTGTATTTGATTAGAACTTCATGTTATCATACATACTGTATAGAATCAATATACAACTCAATCAATTAATCAATCAATGCCTGTTACCTCATGTGAAGCATAGGCCGCTCACCAGCATTCTCCAACCAACTGTGTCCAGGGATTTCCTTCCCAGCTCTTCCCAAGTGTTCTTCATTCTCTTCATGTCTGTCTCCGATTCCCGATGTAATGTGTTCCTGGGTCTTCCACATTTCCTTTGGCCTTTAGGATTCCAAGTCAGTGCTTGTCTTGTGACACAGTTTGATGGTTTTCTCAATGTGTATCCCATCCAGACTCAACGTCTTTTCCTAATTTACTCCTCGGCTAGAAGTTGATTAGTTCTCCGCCACAAAAGATTGTTTTTGATGGTATCTGGCCAACGAATTTGAAAGTATCTTACAAGGACAGTTGTCTATCAACGCTCGCATCTTGATGGATACTTTTCGTAGTTCTCCAAGTTTCAGCTCCATACAACAGAACTGTCCTCACTTTTGTATTAAAAATTTTAACTTTTATATTAACTAACAGTTGGTTTGAGTTCCAGATGTTTTTCATTTGTAGAAATACTCCCTTTGCCTTTCCAATCCGCGCCTTTACATCTGCATTAGACCCTCTTTTTTTTATCGATAATGCTGCCACTCAAGTATTTAAAGGTTTCTACATCTTCCAGAATTTCCTCGTCAAGTGTAATTGGTTTAGTGTTCGTTGTTTGCATCGGAAGATCTTGCAGTTAACCTTATATAATCATCTAACTACTAATTAGTATAAAGTCTAGCTAAAGAGGGATTTTTAACCAATTATCACCAAACATCGAATATCAGAATATACTACTATCAATATAGAATCACAGGTAGTAGTATGTTGCAGAAAAGCACTAAACTAGTAGAATACTACTCAATTAACCAATACAAAACACATTATCAATGCCAAAGATGACAGCGAATTCGAACTGAAAATGCATACGATGAATCTACAATCAAATCACATAGTAAGGAATAGTAGTTAAGCTTAAGAATAAACATTTTATGGGAATTTTTGTCCAAAAAAGAACGAAAGGATTCACAAACTAGGGTGCCGAATGTTGCAAATATGAAAATCAGGGAACACTGTCAGGCAGCTGTTTCGTTCCAGTATAGGACATTGAACAAGTTAGACTCCACCCCAAGGGCTACAGGTTGGTAAACACCTAACATACTTCACCACTGCTACAGCCCGCATCCAGTGGTAGGATTCCCACTCCCATCAATTTGCTATATATATCACGATGATCATCCATTGTCATTGGTGATAACTGTCCCACTTCCGACAACTGTGAACTCCACCAGTCACAACTTATCACTAGAGCTTTAGAAACATCCTGAAGTTAGTCACTAGTCATCTGATTACAGTAATTGAATTGAGATAGTTTATTCTATTCCTAGTTCAAACAATTCGTTACATTTCTATATTTCCGTGAAGAAATTGACATTGAATCAATGAAACCCTACCAACATCAATCTATGACGAATTCAGTTAACTAAAAATATTAATCTCCACAAATCATCTCAATTCAATTATAGTAAATAATATTTATGAATAACTGTAAGCAATTGCCGAAATAGGGTCTTAGATCGTCAATGAAATCGTCTATTATGCCTTTTACACAGAAACTTTGAATAAAACTCGATTAGTAGTGACAACCACACAGATACATACTTCATTTCTTATTGGAATCTCTTCAGTATACCTTCATCTGAGAATAGAATCTTTGCTTTTCAGTAGTAATAATTAACGTGATTATTGAGGACAAGGCAAAGGGGTGGGAAATGGGTTAACATTTTGTGATGAGTTTTCACTTCGAAATTATTGACAAAATGATCTAAATAGTCTTTTTCAGTTGCATGGAAGGCTCTTATAGGATGGGAGCCTCATGGACCTAGGATCATCACAGCATCTTTCAAGACGAAGAAGAAAGGGATTACAATGAATGTTATCCAGTGCTACGCACCCACCAATGACAGCCACGAAGACGACAAAGACCAGTTCTATGCGAGGCTGCAGTCAATCATCGAGAAATTTTCAGCCAGAGACCTGGTCATTCTGATGAGGGACTTCAACGTCAAGGTTGGAGTGGACAACACCGGGTATGAAGACATCATGGGACAACATGGACTGGGAGAAAGGAATGATAATGGTGAGAGGTTTGTAAACTTATATGCCTTCAACAAAATGACTATAGGTGGCACCATTTTCTCCCACAAACGTATACACAAAATTACGTGGGTTTCACCGGACCACATTACGGAGAACCAAATCGACCATATCTGCATCAATAAGAAGTTTAGAAGGACCATGGAAGACGTAAGAGCAAGGAGAGGAGCCGACATAGTTTCAGATCACCATTTGGTGGTAACTAAAATGAAAATGAAGCTGAAGAAGCACTGGACAACTGGAGCAGCAGTATTACACAAGTTTAATACAGCCCTTCTCCGGGATACTAACAAACGCAACGAATTCAAATTAATTCTCAGCAACAAGTTCCAGGCATTTCATAATCTACTAGAAAAAGGTGGAACTAATATGGAAGACAACTGGAAAGAGATTAAGGAAACAATAACTTCAACATGTCAGGAGGTTTTGGGTCTCAAAAAACAACACCAAATAGAGTGGATTTCTGTTAGTACTCTGAACAAGATCCAAGAAAGGAGGAACAGAAAGACAGCGATCAATAACAGTCGGACAAGAGCAGTGAAAGCCAAGGCACAGGCCGAATACACCGAAGTCAACAAGCAAGTGAAGAGGAGCATCAGGTTGGATAAACGAAAATTTGTTGAGGACCTAGCAATGACAGCGGAAAAAGCTGCAAGAGAAGGAAATATGAGGCTCCTATACGATACAACGAAGAAGTTAGCTGGGAAATTCAATAAGCCAGAACGGCCAATCAAGAACAAGGCTGGCAAACCAATCACTGAAGTGCATGAACAACGGAACAGGTGGGTAGAGCACTTCCAAGAACTCTTGAATAGACCAGCCCCACTGTACCCACCAGTCATCAAAACAGCAGCCACGGATCTCCCTATAAGCACAGACCCACCAACAGTCGAAGAAATCAAAATGGCCATCAGACAGATCAATAGTGGCAAGTCAGCAGGACCAGACAACATACCAGCAGAGGCACTAAAGGCTGATATAGAAGCAACTTCCAGAATACTGTAAATTCTCTTCACGAAGATTTGGGAGGAAGAACAGATTCCAGCAGACTGGAAAGAAGGGTACCTCATCAAGTTACCAAAGAAAGGCGATCTCAGCAATTGTGAGAACTACAGAGGCATTACCCTAGTTTCAGTACCAGGAAAGGTCTTCAACAGAGTGTTATTGAATAGATTAAAGGACCCAGTCGACGGCCAACTCCGAGATCAACAGGCCGGATTCCGTACCGATCAAATCGCTACTCTACGGTTCATTGTTGAACAATCAATTGAATGGAATTCACCACTTTACATCAACTTCATCGACTATGAAAAAGCATTCGACAGCGTGGATAGGAGAATATTATGGAGCCTTCTACGACATTACGGCGTACCCGAGAAGATAGTCAACATCATACGGAATTCTTACGACGGACTACATTGTAGAATCGTGCATGGAAGTCAGCTCACAGATTCAATCGAAGTGCAGACAGGTGTCAGACAAGGCTGCTTACTCTAGCCCTTCCTCTTCCAACTAGTCATCGACTGGATCATGAAGACTGCATTATCTGAAGACACCCTCGGAATACAATGGACAACGTCGACGAAACTAGATGACTTAGACTTCGCAGATGACCTAGCTCTTCTTTCTCACACACATCATCAAATGCAGAAGATGACCAACAATATAGCAGCAGCCTCAGCAGCAGTAGGCCTCAACATACACAAAGGGAAGAGCAAGATCCTTCGATACAAAACAACAAACACTAACCCAATTACACTTGACGGAGAAATTCTGGAAGACGTTGAAACCTTTACATGTTTGGGCAGCATAATCGACAAACAAGGAGGGTCTGATTCGGATGTGAAGGTGCGGATTCGTAAGGCAAGGGTAGCATTTCTACAACTGAAAAACATCTGGAACTCAAACCAACTATCAGTCAATATAAAAGTCAAATTTTCAACACAAATGTGAAGACAGTCCTGTTGTATGGAGCTGAAACTTGGAGAACTACGAACAGCATCCATCAAGATGCAAGCATTTATAGACAACTGTCCTTGTAAGATACTTTCAAATTCGTTGGCCAGATACCATCAACAACAACCTGTTGTGGCAGAGAACTAATCAACTTCTATCTGAGGAGTAAATTAGGAAAAGACGTTGAGTCTGGATGGGATACACATTGAGAAAACCATCAAACTGTGTCACAAGACAAGCACTGACTTGGAATCTTAAAGGCCACAGAAACAGAGGAAGACCCAAGAACACAATGCGTCGGGAATTGGAAACAGACATGAAGAGAATGAACAGCACTTGGGAAGAGCTAGAAAGGAATGCCCAGGACAGAGTTGGTTGGAGAATGCTGGTGGGCGGTCTATGCTCCACTTGAAGTAACAGGCATTGATTGATTTGATTGATTGTATTAATAATCAATAATTATTGATTAATCAATATAGATCGATCAGATGTCGATTTGATAAGGTTCAGATGCTAAGATTTTACAAATAGAAATGTATTTATGATGACATTAGTAGTATAGGAAGTATTCAGACTACTATTAATTAATTTCTCAGAACTGTTTTAGAATGTAGCCGATGCTATTGATTAAGAATATTCCGCTGATAATTATCCACCTTCCCCTCCCACCTACCCATCACGTTGGTAACGAAGTTGAAGATGATCAATGATGCATTAATAATGAGGTTTTACTTCTGATCGAAACTAGAATGTAGCATGATGTACCTACATATAGATGTAATATAAGTCCTATAAATAGTTCGTTGTCAACAATCATTATAATGTTTCAATTAAAGTGTTCTATAAGTGAGAAAGTGAGATTTTGAAGTGTTCTATTTTTGTTTATTAAATATGAATTGAAATGGAAACTGTATCATTCAATGTTAAGTGATAGATTTGACGGTTTCTAGTTCAATCTATAAAGTGAAGTAAAAGAACTAGCTACTATCATATTTACGACATAATAGAGCTTTAGTGCTTATATCTTTTCACTTTGACTGAATTCATCACAGATTGATGTTGGTAGGGTACTATGGAAAATCAGCAAGCATTGGACAATTGTTTCGTCTTACGATCGAACTCCTTAGAGGGGTGCACTATAGATTTTATTCCAAGTACTTCAGGTCGATGTCTTATGGAATCTAGGTTACGTACTTCTGAAGAGTCTTATACTAGGATGAAAATAATGTCTATTGCTACTTTCTTTTCAATAGTATCTTGTCATCATCAATCTTTAGCGAATTCAATTAACTAATCTTTATAAGAATCCCCACAAATCAACTCAGTTTAATGAATAGAAGATAATTTCATGTTACTCAATAGTAGGTAGTAGTCACTATATAACACTGTATGTATGTTATATGCTAATTAACAATTATTAGTAATATGTAGTTTCAATGTTTATTAGAAGATGAAATTTACTCTATCTACTTCTATAGTAATGGATAGTTCCGATTAGCTTGTTGCGGTAAATAATTCCCAAAATAAATAGGTACATAGGTTTCGACATTGATGCTGACCATGTTTGTTTTATCGGACACTACTAAGTTGAAGGCGCTCGGTCACGCATCACTACCAGATCACGACACGCCGTATCGAAACAAGCAGCCCTCTCTAGTTTGCCAGCCTAGACATTGCTATCCCATTGCCGCTCCATTCACGATCAAATATAACTTCTCTTCCATCCTTCATTGCCTTCTGATTTCTTCTCATTCGTAAGAGTGGGTTCAATCGTTAGAAGTTGCTCTGGTAATAATCCAAACGTAACTTGATCATATACCAGGTGCACCTTCAAGCTCTTAGTGTAAATTAACCATTATCATATCATTTAACTTGTAATACTAACAACAAAATGAATGTTTAATGAGATTGAGATGGTTTGTGGAGATTGGCATTAAGTTTAGTTGATTGAATTCGTCAAATATATTAGTGTTGACAGAGTACCAGTAAGAACCAGATGGGGACTGCTAGACAGATGTTTTGTTCTAGTAGGGAACAAATCTGTAGCGCTCATTATAGATTCAACCCAAGGGGATTAAGGTTGCAGAACACTTAAACCTCTGCATCACTCAGCCAGTTGACATCCAATGGTAGAATTTCTACTATCATTAATTTGTGATGCAGTGCTACGACAATTGATTATCATCAATGATACCTGTTGCATATCCAACAAGTGTGAACTACACCAGTCACGACTTCTAACTAGAGATTCAGGAACATTCACAGGTTGGTAATTGGTTTCTGAAGTTCTGGTGAGAAACAGTGACTGATGGAGGTCAAACTCGGGAAGAAGACAATTATCACTAATAACAATAGACGACCGTCGCTCAAATATCATCATTAAATACTTGTTAATACTTTGAAAATATCTTAAAATTACCAGTTGATGAAGTTACAGCTTGTTATTTTTGTAAAATCATTGTTAACAATGACTCTAAATAGTTTGTTATTTATATTCCCTACAGACTGACATCGATCATTGAATACTCAGCAAATACTAGAGGATTGGTGTACACATCTATAACCCCACTATTATCGATCAAACCATGAACCTAACATTAGTTTGGTCAGAGTTCAATGGTATGATTCACATTACAATCAATTTGTAATACAGAGTTATAATTATTTAGTTGCAAGAATGTTAGTGATAGCCGTCTAGCATTCACCATATCCGGACTCCACATCCAACTACATAGGTATATTCACTATGTGACTTATGCAATAAGACAAATACACGTGACGGATCAAAGAAACTCAAATATAGTATGGCTAACTCATCACATAGTGAAGAGTTTAACTTAATTGCTTGATTAATCAGCAAATCGTTAAGGTAATGTAGTATGAGTCGGACACATAGACATACTTCACCCAATTCACAACAATCAATCAATTTCAACCGTAAAATACAGTTGGTTTCATTGGTCATAGTTTAGAGAGAGTTACACATTACACTTCAAACTCTAGATACTACACATGATACCAACTCCAATAGCTGATAAGTGAGTAACTGAATACGACATTGAATGACTACATCAATGTATCACTTGCATACATTGAAACCAATATACCATTACCATGCATCAAACTGTCATGACATGATGCATTTTCATAACCACCGACCACTATATTTCCATCTTAATCAGTATTATACCTGACGTCAATATGACAGTGAATCACGTCAACACAATGATCTTTATTTTATGCATATCATACTACTTAATTGAGAGATAGAAGTAGTAATCTAATAGTTTACTATATTATGTTATTCAGGAAGAACATCCCTCTTTCAGAACTGTGTTTTAGGTGAATATTTCAATCACTTTAGTTGTATGCAAAGTAAACATCTTATTTACTATCATTATTGTGTCCTTATCGCTCTGTTCACCAGTTTGATCTAACGACTCATTTGTGAACTACAGTTGTTTATAAGTACTCCAGTTCACCGATACCGTCTCTCTCATTTTCCGTTGATGTTAAATTTTCTAGTCAATTGACTTAGTGGTTAGATTTTATGCATATATAATAGAGTGCTTGAAATACGATAGGATATATCCGGTTGGTTATTCGGCTTAAGCATTTGTCATCCCCGCCTCGGTTTGGGTAAGCACTGGGCAGGTGTGCAGCGACCTATTAGACATTCTTCTGTAATTTTTTGAGAACACAATTATATCGGCTAATTATCTGCACACTCAACACGGCTAAACTCTACTGGTCACTTCTTCACAGTAGAACTTAACGGATCACCTCAATCAGTTAGTCCCTTATGGGGATTGTTGACTGTCAACTTTCATATCACGAATTACTCTGAATTACTGTTCACCTGGAAGCACTAAACAGCTGTTTCGTCAAAATGGTAAAACGAGTGCGGCGTAGCCCGTGGGTTCTGGGTTTCACCCCCGATAGTGTCGTAGATACGCATTACTATCGAGTCCCATACTAGGGCAAAACAGCTGTCCAGTGCCAGTTTTTGGTGATAAATGGTTTGTATTCATCATAGAATGATGTTAATTGATCATCAATGATAACTATGCAACACTGGATGATTATTTTCTTCTTTATATGTGACTCCTCAACACGGTATAGACAACAAATCAATCCTAATCTCTACTAAACCTTATCAATTTAACTTGTGTGCATATCCATAAAACTGAAAAAAAACGCAAACAAAAGAAACAAATGACAACAATAATCAATTTCATTCATTTCAAGTAGACATATTTTCAAGTACTACTTTATATTACTTATTGAAGTGCTTAAAAGTAGTATTTGCAAGTAATGAATAAAAAAATGGGCGAAGCTAAGTAAGACATATGTAGTAATAAGTAGTATAACTCTGGTGAAAGTAGTGGATAATTTGAAAAAAGCATCATAGAGATTAATATATTCAAGTCATAATAAGAATATATAGTGTCGTGTTGATAGTAGTCAGTAATAAAATGAAGCGAACTTCTGAGGAGTTCCATGTTAGAACGAAACAGCTATCCAGTACTCATTGGTTTTAAATGATACCCTGCCAACATCAATCTACGATATATTCAATCAAATAAAAATGCCAATCTTTATAAAAATAATCATCTCAATTTGATTATGTAATCATTCCGAGTAGATCGTCTAGATAAATCAGTAGTATGTGAACATGAATAAATTTGAATTGTAATGAGTAAGTAAAATAAAAGATCAATGTTTCATCTCTTGGCTGGGATTTAATCATTAGATTTGTTTGTATTCAACTTAGTCTATATTCATATTAGGATTCGAACTCAGTAATCTTACATTTTAGACAGTTAATATATTTAAGTTGGATTGTGATTGGCAAGTGGAATCAAGGACGCGCTTTTCGTCCTATTTCGGACTCATAGGCTAGATGCGCCTGCATCCCAATGTTGATGTTCACAGTGGGATTCGAACTCAGTCCGTTTCGTGTCGAACGCCATCACGTTCAGTACTAGACTACTGGGTCTAGGCAGTTACACTTGTGGCGAACGCTAGTGGTGAACGCGGTGGCGTTCGACACGAAACGGACTGAGTTCGAATCCCGGTGTGAACATCAACTAGGGCATGCAGGTGCATCCAGCCTATGAGTCTCAAATAGGACGAAAAGCGCGTCCTGGATTCCACTTGCCAGTCACAATTCAACTTCAATATATAACTTGTGTAATAACGCTATATCAAGGCAATCTGCTCAGGATGCACATACAGCAACAATGACTGACCAACTTCAGTCTATAACAAATCAACGGGAATATACAAGTTTATCCTAATACCTTAATCTTAATTATTGTTAAATTTATTGTTATATGTTTGTTTATACTAATTAATGAATAGTTTTATGAATACTTTATTATTGCCTTAGTAACATATTACTTTAAACGTTTATGATTATTAATCAATATATGTAAACATATTTTGATTTTTCAGTTGCTAACACGAATTTTTTGAAATAATAAACAAATAAACAAAAACTATTAATCGAACACTTTACCTCCTTCCCCCCCCTTCCCCCTCTCACCCCTTTTCTTTCAATATTACAGTGAGTTTATTTTAATTCCCAAAATTATTTCTTTCTCTTTTTTCTATGCCAATTACCAATGCGTTTTTTTTCTTTTAATTTTTGTTTTCTGTTTGTTTTTTTCTCTTCTTTATTTCAATGTACCATTTAACAACGATTCAATAATCAATTTTTGTGTGGATATTGATGATTCACAAAATAAAAGGTGAACATTTACAATTGAATAATAACAAAAATATTGTAATGGATGTGTATGAAAGTCTCAGACGTGAGCTTAGGTGAAGTAATTACAAGCATAGATATTAGTGTTAGTAGAAAATATTCAAGGAAGAACCTGGAAATCTGAGGTGGAAAAGGGTTCCATGGGAACAGCAAGTGACCATGGGTTAGGTGGTCTTAAGTGATCTAGTAAATTGGAAAAAGACGGGGTGCCTGACATTGTTCGTTTTACGGTCTTTGTTCAATACTAATGCATCAAAGTACAAAGTTATAGATCATAGCCCCCTGTAACGATAGGAAATCAGGTTAATATTCCCGAACTTGTTAGTGAAGATTGGTATATGTTTCAAGAATTTTATGTCTGGGATACACCTACAGCATCAGGTCTCCATGGTGAACATTTTCTGCCAAATGAGCAATGTAGGTGACGGAAGTCGGCAAATTAGATACATAACTTCGGGAGAAGGACTGGCTCTGTGGGTTGAGTCAAACAGACCGAGATCAGATAATTGTCGGTCTAGTTAGGGGGATGAGCAGGAATGTTGAACTCAAAGTTCGTCATTTGTTTTACTAAATGATAGTTATAAGAAATGAGAAGCTAGATTTCAGATTTATTGTGGGGAGGGGTGTTAGTGTGGGATTGAAAACATAACCTGTAGTGTCAATGCTATGTGATATCGGTAACGGTTAAAGGTACATTGCATTTGTTGAACACACTTAGTAACTATGCTGTATGCATTTACATAAATTGTAAGCTATTCTTAGCTCTATTATTTGATATCAAATATGTTTAAGTTGGACTGTGAATAGCCAGCAGAATCCACGAAGTGCGTTTAGTCATACACGGAACTCGTCAGCTGGATGTATCTACATTCCAACGTTGATATTTACACCGAGACCTGGACTCATTCGGTTTCGTGTAAAACGCCAACGTGTTCACCACTAGGTACTGAGTGTAGACAGGCACACATGTGCAACAGAGTATGTATGTGTTATCAAGATGTACTGGTATCCCTCTACTGATTTATCATGGACCGAAATTGATTAGTCTCTGATGTCATATGTGTCGACTGAGAGAATCGCCAACATATAACAATAGTTCACAAGTATTGTTTTAATCATGTATACATACCCGTTGTACACGTGTGGCGATGATTTGTCGGTCCATTACTGTCACATAAGTGGATTCAATATGCTAGTGGTGATGAAAGTAGTTGATAAACCCTGATGAATACTTCTCCCTCCTTCTTCATCTTAGTGTGGTGAAAACTTTACTCAGAGTCACCTACTTTTTTGATTATCTAACCGTATTAATGATATTGAATTTAAATGCAACAATGTTTTTGCTAATAACAACTAAATGACAATTTAATATTCATATCAAATTTTTTTGATCATATAAATGATCTAATATACACAGATTATAAAAAGATCAGTGAGATAAACATCCAGTTAATTGAATTCGTCACAAATTGATGTTGGTAGGGTGTGCCATTAAGAATTAGGGAGCACAATTAGCCAGCTGCTATATCCTAGTTTATTGGATCCCTCAGTAGTGCATACTCTAAATTCCGCCTCAGGAGGCTTTAGATTAGTGAACATCTAATCCTCATTACCACTTAGTTAAACAACATTCCCGTTTCCATTAATTTTTTTATATACAACACAACAAATTCAATCAACTATACTTAATACCAATCTATACATATCATTAGGATAAACTTGCATATTCCCGTTGATTTGTTATAGACTAAAGCTGATCAGTCATTGTTGCTATATGTGCATCCTGAGCGGATTGTCTCGATATAGCGAATTTTTCACAAGTATTATATAAGTTGGACTGTGACTGGTAAGTGGAATCCAGAACGCGCGTTTCGTCCACTGTCAACATCAACATTGGGATGTAGGTACATCCAGCTGGTGAGTTCCAAATAGGACGAAACGCGCGTCCTGGATTCCACTTGCCAATCACAATTCAACTTATATACTATACATATCATTATTATAAAGTAAATAACTTTATTATCAATCACTTACTTTATTCATAGCTCCAATACTTCTAGATCCAGCATCATTGAACATTCTTGAATGTAATAATAATGTACGTAATGCTAGATATAATCTACCTAACATTGGTAATATTAATAATAAATATGGACTAAAATGATCACTTAATTGTTGTATTGTATGATTACGTTTATAATTAATATAATTAATCACTGGGAATGAATGATCAAAGAATAAATCAATACCAGGAAATGGATGTATTGAACAAATCAATAATTCAGTGATAATTTGTATTATTCTTAATTTTGTTACACATATTCTCCAATCTTTTGTATATTCTTCACATAGAAAAACCTTTAAAAATAAAAAAAAAATAGAAAAAAAAAGCAATGAAGAAATGAAAGAAAACAATACAATATACCTTTCATATAACTGATGAAGTAAGCCTAGTTCGAAATTCTACAATACATGATTAGTTAGTATGAATTAGGTAAAAGTGTATGACATATTTCATACTTTAACATGAATTGATTCCTGTAATTTTAGACAGTGTAATGTAATTGGTGAATAACTGTAATACTGTTGATACTGAAGCTAAAGAAGCAGTGGACAACTGGAGTAACAGTATTACAACGGTTCAATACAGCCTTTCTACGACACGCTGACAAACTCAAGGAATTCAAAACACCTTTCAAAAACAGATTCCAAGCCTTACAAGATTTACTGAAAAAAGAATAAAACCACTCTCGAGGACAACTAGAAAGGAATTAAAGAAGCACTAACCTTAACGTTTCAGGAGGTTTTAAGCCGCAAGAAGCATCATTATAAGGAATGAATATCCACTGAGACTCTGAGCAAAATTCAACAATGGAGGAACAGAAAGATGGAAGTCAACAACAGCCGAACAAGAGGAGGGAAAATCAAGGCTCAAGCTGAAAACTCAGAAGTAAATAAGCAGGTAAAGAAGAGCATTAGAGCAGACAAACGGAAATACATCGAAGGTATTGCAACGACAGCGGAGAAGGCTGCAAGAGAAGGAAATATGAAACAGCTATACGACACAACGAAGAAACTGGCAGATAAACATGGTAAACCAGAGCGACCGATCAAGAACAAAGAAGGCAAAACACTCACTGAGATTCAAGAAAAAAGGAACAGGTGATTAGAACACTTTGAGGAACTGTTGAATAGGCCAGCTCCATTGAACCCACTGAACTTCGGAGCAGCACTTATAGATCTTCCGATACATGACACTCCACCAACAATGGAATAAATCAAGATGGCCATCAGATAAATCAGAAGTGAGAAAGCAGCAGGACGTGACAATATACCAGCCGAGGTACTCAAGTCAGATGTCGATATAACAGCAAAGATACTCCACGTTTCATTCAGGAGGATCTGGGAGGAAGAACAAGTGCTGGCAGACTGAGAAGAAGACTACCCTATCAAGATTCCAAAGAAAGGAGATTTGAGCAAATATGAGAACTAAAAAGAGATCACACTATTGTCAGTACCAGGGAAATCCTTCAATAAAGTGTTGTTAAACAGAATGAAAGATTCAGCGGATGCTCAACTTCAAGATCAACAAGCTGATTTCCATAGAAGTCGGTTCTGCACAGATCAAATCGCAACACTACGGATCATTGGTGGACCACCAATTGAATAGAACTCGTCACTGTACATCAACTTCATTGACTATGAGATTGCGTTTGACAGTGTAGACAGGAGAACATTATGGAGGATTCTTCGACACTATGGCGTACCAGAAAAACTCGTCAACATCATCCGGAATCCTTACAATTGAATATAGTTCATAATCGTGCATGGAGGAGAGCTGACAAATGCATTCCCAGTGAGGACCGGGGTCAGACAAGGCTGCCTACTCTCGCCTTTCCTTTTCCTTCTAGTGGTTGACTGGATCATAAAGACCTCCACATCTGAGGGGATGCACGAATTTCAATGCACAAGTAGGATGCGACACGATCATCTGAACTTCACGCATGATCTAAGTCTTCCAGTCCATACACACCAACAAATGCAAATGAAGACAACCAACATGGCAGCAACCTCACCATCAGTAGGCCTAAACACATATGAGAGAAGGGGCAAGATTCCCAAATACAACACAAGGAGCACCAATCCAATTGAACCTGATGGAGTAACTCTGGAAGAAGTGGGTATTTCCACATACCTGGAGTGCATCACAGATGAATAAGGAGAATCCGATGCACATGTAAAGGCAAGGATTGGAAAAGCCAGGGCAGCATTCCTACACTTGAAGAACATATGGGACTCAAAACAACTGTCAACCAACCTCAAAGTCAGACTTTTCAATTCGAATGTCAATACAGTTCCGCCTTATGCAGCTGAAAAGTAGAGAACTACTTCAAACATCATCAGACGGCTACAAGTATTTATAAACAACTGTCTACGAAAGATACTGAATGTTCGTTGGCCGGAAACCATCAGCAACAGCCTACTATATGAGAGAACAAACCAACTTCCATCGGAAGAGGAAATTAGGTAAAGATGTTGGCGATTGATAGGACATACATTGAAGGAATCATCAGACCACATCATGAGACAAGCATCAACATGGAAGCCTGTTTGGAAACTGGAAAGAGGAAGGCTGAAGAAAACACTGTGTCAAGAATTGGAAGCAGATATTAGCAGGATGGGCAGTAACTGGAAACAGTTGTAAAGGATTGCTCAGGGCAGCGTTGAATGGAGAATCCTGGTGAGCGGCCTATGCTCCTCAGTGAGGAGTAACGGGTGTAAGTAAGTAAGTAAGTAAGTGTTATACTGTGAAAAATCAGCTTGTTTAGTTTTCACTCAATGTTAATAATGTCTGATTAGATGATTACTATTATTATTAGTATAATAGATTTATGAAAAGACAATGACACATTGATGTTATTCCAATGGTTGTTATGCACAATTGTCAGAAATATAAAATAACTGATGACGATTAATTGATCTAAAGATTAAAGAAGATACAGTGAGACCTCAAAGTTTCAGATTCGAACCCATTTATTCTCAAAGATAGTCTCAATTGAGAAATATAATAATAAATCAGGCAATAAATCAATGCCTGTAATTTCATATAGAGCATAGGCCTCCCATCAGCATTCTCCAAATAACTCTCATGGGATTTCCTTTCTAGTTCTTTCAAAGTGCTCTTCATTATCTTAATGTCTGCCTCCAAATCCAAATGCAATGGGCACTTGCGTTTTCCTCTTTTTTTTATTTGCAAGATCCCATGTTATTGTCTTGTGACGCGGTTTATTGATACAGTTCCTTGACATGTGTCTTATCCACCTCCAGCGTCTTTTTTTAATTCTTTCCTCGACTAGAAGCTGATTCGTTCTCTGCTATAAAAAGTTGTTGTTAATGATATCTGGTAAACGGATCCGAAGTATCTTACACAGACAGTTGTTTGTATAATGCTTTTTATAGTTTTACAAATTCCAGCTCTGTAGAACAGGACTGTTTTTATATTTATATTGGAAAGTTCGACTTTAATGTTGGTTTGAGTTCCAGATGTTTTTCAGTTCTAGATATGTTAACTTTGCCTTTTCAATCCACGCCTTTACATCTCCATCAGACCCTACTTGTTTATCAATGATGCTGCCCAAGTATTTAAAAGTCTAATAAGAAGATGAGAAGAAATGAGAACGAGACGAATATGTTCCGATAAAACTGATTGTTGTGAACTATCCGAGGTTGAAATTTCTGGACAAGTAGATTACAGTATAGTGATTAGACAGTCGTCGAAAGTGAATACTGTTGATAATTCCCATAGTTTGTTGAAAACGTTGCTTGCGTATACCTTATGTGGAAGTCTAACATGGTTGGATTCGTCATGAAACAGACATTTGCATAAAAAATAACATGCAACTACTTTTGTTTACAGTGAAATATGCAAAGGCGGTATAGATGAAACTTATTTGGCGTGAATGAATGTCGAATGAACTGCAGAAAGTATCAAAATTACATAACTACATACAGTAAGGTGAATACAAAGTGTCATTTAAAATAATTTGTAGAATTTTGTTAGGGTTCTCGCGAATAAATTACACTTTGATACCTGCTAGTGAACGTATGACCAGTGACACAACAACCAGTAAGCTAAGCTATTCGCAGCGCCCTAGCCCAGCTAACTAGATAGAGAGAAGTCCAAAGTCAGCAGAAGCTTTTAATTCCACAGGCAGCCCAGCAAACGAAACGACAATCACACATCTCATGCGCATATATACAAAAAGAGAGAGCGTCCTTGAAATGTTACAAATAGCGTACTAAAATAAACAACGAACCAATAAGATTTAGCGTCTCACTAATTGGGTAACACGAACTGAAGGTGAAAAGGGAAATTTCTGGCGCGAAAATAAGAAATTTAAATTTACACAAATAAATCACAAAAATAACAGGTTTACTAAGAGAATTCTGGGGATCTGACATCCCCAACAAATTTCAACCATCCTCACCAGTTGAATGTTTAAAGTTCCATATTCGAATGAAACAGCTGTCGAGTTCTTCCTGGCAGTCTAAATTAATCCAATAACTCATATCATATCAAATTAGAATTCAACCATTGGCACAATTATGAATTGAGTTGGATGGTAATTGTAAAGTTTAATTCAGGAGATGTGTTTCGTATTATTTGGGACTCGTTAGCTGGATTTACTTACGTCCAGGTTTTGATGTTTCATCACAAGGACTCGTATCCAGTTCGTTTCATGTGAAAGATAAGTGTGTTCACCATTAGGCTACTGAGTTCAGTCGGCCACGTTGGTAGAACTGGTATGTACACATAATTTAAATGGGCTTGAGTATTCCTATTGGTTTGACAAAGCCAGTAAATGAACAGTCTTTGTTACTAAATGTAGTTCTTCAGCTGATTGCCTCAACTGTTCACAAGTATGATTTGAGTGGAATTATGAAAGACCCAAATTCATCCAAATTATACATACATACTCGTTGCATAAGTATGGTTGTCTGGATAAAGTAGTCTACTAGGGAGCCAATTGCTGCTTCGCACCAAACGAACTGAGTTCGAATTCCTATTTTAGCACTAACATCCAGCTAACAAGTCCTACATAAGACAAAACGCGCCTTCTAGATTCTACTTGCCAACAACAATTCAGTTCAAATTATACTTGTGAACAGTTGCTGTATCTAAGCAATCCACTCAGGATGCATATATATATATAACATAAAAGGCTAATCGATTTCTATCCATACAAAATCAACAGAAGCCTTAAACTCAAAATCTTCACAGTTCCTAATTATAAACTACTTTAAGTAAACTGCATAACATCAGTATTCTAAGAATCCGTCTGCGAAAGATCAATGACCCAACACATTGTTAAGAAGTTCTTTCTATTAGACTTAACTTAACTACATTATTGTTGTATACATAGTTCTCTTTCATGTAAGTTGATAAAGACTTTTCATCATATTTCATTGTATTGATATCACGTCTGTACTACATTCAATTGTCAATCACTTCTAGATCAAATATCAATCCATATATGACTTCATATGAAACATTCATAATATTAATTTCGATTTTGATATCACGAATTGATCTGAATCAGACAACCATTGATCACCTGGAAGCACTGGACAGCTGTTTCGTCCTAGCATGGAACTCCTCATCCACGACCGCGTCGAAGATCGAACCCAGGAATTGACTGAATTGGAAATATCAACCGTTAGGAGCCGACTCAGTGGTCCAATGGTAGAGCGTCCGCTGCGGATCCAGAAGATCCTGGGTTCGATCCCCGACGCGGTCGTGGATGCGCACTGCTGAGGAGTCCCATACTGGGACGAAACAGCTGTCCAGTGCTTACAGGTGATCAATGATTGTCTCATTCAGATCAATTCGTGATATTAAACCTGAAATTAACAGTTAACTAACTCTACAAACTCTCCTAAATATAATTCATAATATTCTTTTCATTCAAATCAATCATATTATCACTTTACATATATCATAGTATTAGTATTACTTTAATTGATTAATATACCTAACAGGTTTTGTTGAAAGTTAAACTCATGCATGCCAATCTTCAAGAAAGTGATCTTCATTACTGTAAGTTCAATTAGAGAAGAAGAAATCTTTATTTTTTTTATTTACAATAAGAACTTATCATACATTCAACATTGTAACTATAATGTTATAATAGTTGAAGATAATGTCTAAGCTACATTGATTAATCTATGTAACAGAGATAAAGCATATCTTTCAATCTCATCGAGAACCACCTAGTTAATATCCGATATGAATAGTTAATGGTCGATTCGTAACTTATCCAATTACAACATAATCAATACAATTGTAATCAATACTAAACAACCAAATGAATCAATATAATATGAAGTATTACATAATGAATAATCAATATGAATGGAAATGTTGACAATTGATTAAACAATGAACATCTAACTATAGTGAATCATTATAAACAAGTTAAATCAGTTAGATATTAAGTGATAAAAGAAAACTTGTAATTATTGAATAAAAAAATCAATTGGTAATAGAAACATAATAACCAAGCTTCATAATAAGTGATTGAGTCAATTAAGAACAGAATACAAAAAAAACAATTGCAGTTGGAATATAAGTGGAAGATTAAATTTAGCAGACTAAGCAGATCGACACACACACACACATTCACATTTATATAAGTAAATAAAAAGAAATGAAAGAAAGAGAGATAGATAGATAGATAGATAGATAGATAAGATCAGGGATAGATAGAGAGAGAGATAGATAGATAGATAGATAGATCTGGGTAATAGATAGATAGATAGATAGATAGATAGATAGAAATAGATTAGATAGATATATTAGTTAGATAGATAGATAGATAGGATAGATAGAGAGATAGATCAGGATCAGATAGGATAATGATAGAGAGATTAGATAGATAGTAGAGATAGATTAATAGATAGATAGAGAGAGAGATAGAGAGATAGATGATAGATAGAAGATAGATAGATAGATAGATAGATGATAGATAGATAGATAGTTAGATAGATAGATAGATAGATAGATAGTAGATAGATAGATCAGGGATAGATAGATAGATAGATAGATAGTTAGATAGATAGATAGAGAGATAGATAGATAGATAGAGAGATAGATAGATAGATAGATAGTAGATAGATAGATAGATAGATAGATAGATAGATAGATAGTTAGATAGATAGATAGATAGATAGATAGATCAGGGATAGATAGATAGTAGATAGATAGATAGATAGATAGAAGATAGATAGATAGGATAGATAGATAGGGAGATAAGGGATAGATAGATAGATTAGATAGATAGATCAGGGATAGATAGATAGATAGATAGATAGTAGATAGATCAGGGATAGATAGATATATAGATAGATAGATCTGGGATAGATAGATAGATAGATAGATAGATCAGGATAGATAGATAGATCGATAGATAGATAATAGATAGATAGATAGATAGATAGATAGATAGATAGATAGATAAAAAGATAGATAGGGAGATAAGGGATAGATAGATAGATAGATAGATAGATTGATAGATAGATAGATAGATAGATAGGTAAATTGATTGATTGATTGATAGGTTTTATGATTAATACATTTAGTAAGTTACTAATTAGTTGTTGTATTAACGTATTCATTATATATTTTTGTATACATAACATTAATTATAATAAGTAGTATTATAAGTAGTATAATGATATTAATTGAATGAACTCACCATAATATCATATGTATGATAACATATAATAAGTAGTAGAAGAATTATAGTTGAAAAAGTTATTAATATTCTTATTGTTGTCGAATAGATACTATTCTATAAGAAAGAAAAATAAAGAAAAATGAAAAAGTGAGAAAAAATGTGGTTAATAAGAAAAGAAAACCAATGCAAAGAATCAATGACATCAACTTAGATTCAAATAATGTGTAGTAGATTGAACTTTAATAGAGAAAGAAACAATAAAGAAACAGAATAAAATCATAATTTAATTGTTTTTACTTGTACATTAAACTACTAATAGAGTTCAATATTCAAGATTACAATAGGCAATGCTTGGGGATGACAGGTTGCAGCGCCAATTTAAATTTTGAATGTAAATGATTCTTGTTAATGATGTCGAGTGTATTATTGATGGTTGGCTGATTCATTTTTCTATCTTATAGACTATTCATTTCTGATATAAAGAATGATTCCGTCAGTTGCTAATTGAATATGTTTAAATAACGCTAATTTAGCTATAGCTTACAATATATGGTGAACCTTCAATGATTTATGTACAAAGAACACAATCTCTATATTTTTTTTTACAAACGATATCATTATACCCCAGAATCATTCCACTCAGAAACTCTACATTTCTATACTCTTCAATTTTCCAACCTACTACTACAGCGGTATAACCAGCATACAAGCGACCATATAGTGAAGAGTGTTTTTTTTGGGGTAGAAGATGTAGTGTACGATATGCACAATACATTCAAGCACCAAGTTTAATTTTGTACGTGAGTGAATATTGATAATCTTATCCGTATTTTGTTAAATAGTTGTTTGATTTCCTTTTTTATCCAGTAGACTATTCATCTCACATCACTTCTTTCAGTTACTGACTGATTACATACGAATATCACCAATTCAGCCCCACTAGTCTCGATCGCTGATCGTTCCAATTTACAAAAAGGAACAGAAATCCTCTTGTGATAACCACAGAGGTATCAGTTTGACAAACATAGTATCTAAAATATTAGCCTCTATAATCATCCAACGTTTAAACAACACTAGGGAACAACAGACTCGAGAAAACCAGGCTGGTTTCAGAACTGGCCGGGGTTACATTGATCACGTGTTCACCCTGCTCCAGATCCTCGAACACAGACATATGTACCAACGCCCAACTATAGTTGTATTTCTTGACTTGAAAGCAGCGTTCGACTCTGTTGACCGTGAAGTCTTGTGGCAATGTTTGTCATTAAAAGGCGTACCTCAAAAGTACATTAACCTTATAAAGGCCCTCTACTCGGTCACCACTGGTCGAGTCAGAGCATATGGCGAATTGTTACGAGAAATTTAATCCTCAAGTGAAGTCCGTCAGGGTTGCCCCTTGTCTCCTTTTTTATTTAATTCCATCATAGATGTACTCTTAGAAATCTCACTCACTTCTTCTAACTCCTCAGGAATTAATCTCCTCCCAGGAGGTTGTCTTGTCGACTTAGAATATGCAGATGATATAGTCATATTTGGTGAAGATGCACACAACATTCAAGGTCTCTTGAACACCTTGAGTAATAATGTAGGCATATTTGAGATGTGCTTCTCCCCTCCCAAATGCAAAATGTTACTCCAGGACTAGCCTGTTTCTCCTCCTAAATTAGTTATAGGGAGTGAAGTAATTGAATGTAGATAACCTGGTTGGGATCCGCGTGATGATAGCAACAAATGACTAGAGACACTAGGTGATATGGCTCAGAATCAGTCACAGTGGCGCGAGTGTATTTACTACAAGTCATACGAGGTTGGCAAAATAGATAAGTTATTGACTTTATGTCTAATCAAACCAATTAAACTCTAGTCTATGACAGGTAATAAGTGAATACTGAATGGTTAGAAATCGACTGACTAACCCGAATTCGGTTACAGAGACAGAATGACATTAGTGAATAGGGGTTAATTCCAAGATATAACTAACAACATATGTTCACAAACATGTCAGAAGCACATTACTTACGTACCTAATATGCATCTTGATCAGATTCCCTCGATATAGCGATATATCACAAGTATTGTTTGAGTTGGA